>PVJC01029628.1:0-21736 GCA_004026665.1 Murina feae | reverse complement strand
TCGGATAAAGACCTTCACAGACAAGAAAAAGCTAAAAGAGTTCATCACCACCCAACCAGTATTATATGAAATGCTGAAAGGTATCCTTTGAGAATAGAATGGAATCAGAGGCAGAGAAAGGGAGTGGACTGACAATTTTTGGGGGTTAAGGGTGTTGGGAATGCGTGAAGAGACTGGACAATAATTGTACACCTATGGAAGAGACTGGACAATAATTGTACACCATTGTACACCTAATGGGGGGGGCAAGGTCAGAGGTTGGGGTGGGAATTGGGAGGAGGGGAGCTATGGGGGAAAAAAGAGGAACAACTGTAATAATCTGAACAATAAAAATAAATTAAAAAAAAAAAAGAGGAAGCTAATCGATGTCTCACACTCACATCCATGTTTTTCTCTCCCTCTCCTTCCCCCTCTCTCTCCTAAATAAATAAATAAATAGTAAATAATCTAATATAATAAAAGAGAAACATGCAAATTGACCGTTACCACCAGCCAATCAGAGCGGCTGTATACAAATTAACCCAGCCAAGATGGAGGCCAACAGCCATGGAGCTAGAGCATACCAAAGGCTTCTGTTGCAACTGCCTGCCTAGGCTGGCTGAGCCTCTGCTCACGGCCATGCCCACCAGCCAATCAGAGCGGCTGTATGCAAATTAACCCAGCCAAGATGGAAGCCAACAGCCATGGAGCTAGAGCATACCAAAGGCTTCTGTTGCAACTGCCTGCCTAGGCTGGCTGAGACTCTGTTCACAGCCACACCCACCAGCCAATCAGAGCGGCTGTATGCAAATTAACCCAGCCAAGATGGAGGCTGGCAGGGCGGCTCTGCACTGGGAGCCTCCACGGCCGGCCGGCATAACTGTGCCAGGTGTGTCAGCTCAGTGGGAGGGGGGGTCCGGCCTGGGGCCTCCTCGGGGCCTCCAGGAGCACCTGCCCCGGGTCCGCTGCCTGGCTCAACCCCTGGGGGCCTCCACCAGGCGTGTGGGAGAGTGGGTCCTCCACGAGGCTTGCAGGAGCAGCTGTCCTGGGTTCGCTGCCTGGCTCTGCCCCAGGGGCCTCTACGGGGGCGTGTGGGAGCACCCGTCCAGGGTCTGCTACCTTCATCCACCCCCCAGGGGTCTCCACAGGGTGTGCGGGAGCGTCTGCTGCACAGTGCAGAGAATCCGAAGCCAGTTAGCTGCCCGGCTCCATCCCGGGTGTGTTTGCTCAGCAGCAGGGCCCCACCAAGGGATCCTGCACTAGCGTCCGCCCCTGGCTTGCCACCCAGCTCTGTGCCAAGTGTGTCTCCTCAGTGGTGGGGGCCCACCAGGCATGTGTGATCGTGGGCCCTCCGGTGGGAAATGTCCAGGCCTGCACTCACCAGCCCTCCCACCTCCCAGTGCACGAACCCTGAAGGGGCTGTGGACAGCCTGAAAATGGCCCTCAGCCCCTCACCCAGGCTGGCCAGGCATGCCAAGCAAGTGGACATCCCCCCCGAGGTGTCCCAGACTGCAAGAGGGCACAGGCTGGGCTGAGGGACCCCCACACCCTGAGTGCACAAATTTTTGTGCACCAGGCCCCTAGTAAATAAAATAAAAAGAAAATTATTTTTAAAAAAGAAAACTCCATTTTCAGTAGCCTCAAAAGAGTAAAATATTTAGAAATAAATTTAGTAAAATAAGTATAATACTTGTACTTTGAAATTACAAAACATGGCTGAAAGAAGTTAAAGCTCTAAATAAATGGAAAGACATCCCATGTTCATGGATTGAAAGACTTACTATTTTGAAGATGATTATGAGATTTAATTTGTTTCAAAAATAAAGTAAAATGATATTTAATGTACCATATTTTTATGTTTGCAAAGCCATACCCATCATAAATGTTAAAAAATAATGAAAATAACCACCGGAAAATTGGCTTCAACAGCTATACCTATTTGTTTTGTTTGTTTGTTACTTGTTTAAGACCATCCCTCTTCCTGAGAACATCTAGACAAGCTGGGCAGAACAGAAAGTATCTGTTTGAAGGCACTGGAAAGTCTTTAACAAACTTGAAAGTTTTCAAGTTCTCTTCAAGCAAGAACTTGAAGGGCCAAATTCCAAGGAGAACAAAAAAGTACAAAGAGGCTAGCCCATCATTGGGCACCGCCTTTCTGTTTGCTGCATTTGCTGATTCTTAGCAACCAAGCAGGCAAGAGGCTAAGGAGAGTTTTGGATAGCCTTAGGGACCTGAGATGACAAAATTTGGAGATCAAAGGCCACTAAAGAGGAGGTACCATGGTAAACACCCCACGCTTTCATTCAGCATGGCAATCTGTTACGTCGGCGACTCCCCAACGAACCATACCTCCCGGTGTTTATGCCTCTCAGTGGCCACTCTTTCCATTGGCTTCAGGCTTGGCCATGTGGTTTGTTTTTATCAATAGTACCACAATAAAAGTACACAAAGAGAGATTTGATGAGCACTCATCCATGAGGTTTTGTACTTTTGGAATTCTCCTTCTTGGAACCCAACCTCCATCCATAAGGAAGTCCAGATTATCCAGATGGAGAGATAGGTCACATGAAGAAGCCCTGGCAGATGGGCTATTCTGTGGAGAGAGAGGTCATGTGGAAGAGCACCAAAACACCCCCAGTCAAGCTCTTATGCGAATGCAGCTCAACACCAAATGGAGCAGAACAGTCCAGTCAACCTAGAGAATTATGAAAAATAATATATCATTGTTGTCTTAAGCCACATGTATTGGGATAGTTTGAGATACAGCCAATAAATAAATAAATAAATAAATAAATAAATAAATAAATAAATAATAAATATTGGAACCCTAAAGAATGCTGGGAGTAAGGGTACACCAAACATAGACAAAGCCTTACAAAAACTGAGGTCTGGTTTCAAAAGAAATTTAATCTTTTATTGGATTAATTTGCTCATCATCCCTACTCCCAATTTTCCACCAGAACCTAAAATAAATCATCTTGTGAGGAAAATAACATCATCGAGAACCTCAGGTCATCTATATAGTTTTTAAACAATATACAATGCCCAGAATTTTTTTAAAAAATTATGCTTACAAAAATACAAGATTTGACTGGTAGTCAAGAGAAAAATCAGACAATAGAAACACAACCACAAGAGATCCAGATATGGAGGTTATCAGACACAGATTATAAAATAACTGATTAATATGCTCAATAAATTAAATGACAAGATAAAGAGTTTCAGCACACATGTGGAAGTTTTAGAATTAGAGTGAAATTATGGAGCTTAAATATGCAATAGCTAAAACTAAGAAGTCAACAGATAGACTTAATAGCAGATAAGATACAACTAAAAAGAGAATTTGTGAACTGTATGGCAGAACAGAAAAAAAATCCAAACTTCAGCACAGTCAAAAGACTAAAAAAATACATAAACAAGCATAAGAGTCAGATATGACTAAGTGAAAAGAGCCTCACATTCACATAGAAGTCCCAAATGGAGAGGAGAGAGAGAATAAAATAGAATCCTATACAAAAGTCTAATATGCAAATCAACCAAATGGCAGAATGACAGGTCACCACGATGCGCACTGACCACCAGGGGGCAGGTGCTCAATGCAGGAGCTTCCCCCTTGTGGTCAGTGCACTCCCAAAGGGGGAGCACTGCTCAGCCAGAAGCAGGGCTCACAGCTGGCGAGTGCAGCAGCGAGTCTTCAACCTTCTCCGCTGCAGGTGGACATTGTCCCAAGGTGTCCCACACTGCAAGAGGGTGCTGGCCGGGCTTAGGGACGCTTCCTTCCCTCATGCACAAATGTCATGCATTGGGCCTCTAGCTAATACATAAAGAAATAATGGCCAAGGACTTTCCAAGCTAATGAAGATTTCAAGTTACATATTCAAGAAACTTTACAAACTCCATTAAAAATAAATAAAAATAAAAATAAAACCATCCCTAGACACATTACAGTAAAACGGCCAGAAACCAAGAAAAAAGAAAGACAAATATTATAGGTTGGATAAGAACACAAAAAACTCAATTCTTTTTTTCAAGGGAGGGAGGATATTATTAATAATGTTTTTCTACTTGTCTGAATCATCAAAATAAAATGCTTTAAACAAAGAAGATTATTTCTTTTTTCCCCTATTCCTCACCCAGCCTCTTTGGCAACTATCAGATTAGTCTCTATATCTATGCGTCTGTTTTTCTCTGTTCATTTATTTTGTTTTATAGATTCCACATGTAAGTGAACTCATATGTTTTGCCTTTCTCTGATTTATTTTTACTTAGAAAATACTCAATTCTTCATTTCAAAGTGGTTACCTAGGAAGGCTGATTGGTCTTGTCTCCTAACTGGATTCTCCACCTTTATTCTTCCTCCCCTCTAGACCATTCTCTGCACTACAGTAGGTCAAACTAACATTTAAATATGATCACCTCTCTCCTCTATAGAAATGTTTCAGTGGTTTCCCATTCCCTCAGAATAAAGTTCAAACTTCTTATCACAATTTAAGTGCCCATCTCAGATCTGACCTCTACCTTTCCAGATTCCTTTCTCACCACTACCTCTCTAGTACTCTACACTCAAGCTATACTTCACTGGCTATTCATTCCTCTAAACTGCTTTCCTGTCCCCCACTGCAGGGTCTTTGTGTGCTGTACCTATTCTTTGGTACTCGCTCCCCTCATCTCATATTCCTTTTCCTGGGTTTCCTACTTTCTGTCAGGTTATAGTTTAAATATCATTTCCTCTTGGAAACTTTCCAGAATTCCTAGACAGGGTAATTTATAACACAGAGTGCAAGAAATGTTCTCCTTATATCCCCAAATTTCCCTATCAAAGTACCTACTACACTTTGATTGCTACTTATTTGTGTATCTCCCTGTAAAGACAGTCAGTTCTAAAAGGGCAGAAATCATGTGTGTCTTACTCACAGTTGTCTCCCTAGTCTTCAGCCTGGCTCAAAAAAAAACAAAAAAACAACCAAAAACCAAAATAAAACACACAAAACAAAACAAACACTCAATAAATATTTTTAGATTATTTATTAATTAATATTAGAAAACCCTCATATCTTATATTCAAGACAGCCCATCACACCTCCCTTGTAGACCTATTTTTTTCTCATCTAGAAGCTTCTAGGGAAGGGTACATGTGAATTGACTATGCTTTACTTTTTTGTTCTCTTAACATTTTCAAGATTTTGCTGCAATGAAGATAAATACAAAGCAAAAAATAAATTTAGAAATGTAAGTGAAATAGAAATCGTCATACCATATTCCCCTCCCCTGCCAGCCCAATCCCAGGGTGTTTATACTTGCTTTCTTACATGCAAAAAACTGGATTATTCTACTCGTATCCTCAAATGACACTCTGGCTTCTCAGTCGCTCCAGCATCCAGTTCACAAATGGCCTTCCTTGTTTTTTTGTAGCCTTGATGGCTTCTTTCCAATTTTTATCACGGAGTTTGTTTTTCTCTGCTTCCTTCTCTGCTTCCTCTTCTCAGCTCAGCACAGCTTCCTCTGTCATGTTCTATAAACCTGCCACTGTTGATGAGTCTTTTTATGCGCCATCTGACTTGGTCGGTGCCGTCTCATTATCCCTTGGGTTCTATTTTGAATTTTAGTGGCAAACAATTTTTTCCTTACTTGTTCCTCTCTCTCCCCTCGCAGCTCATGTCTTAATTTGGTCACTTAATTAACTTTTCATTTGACAAAACTGAATGCCAACACTTTGCCATAAGCAAATTTTGTCTGCTTTGTTTTCTGTTTGCATTACCACTGGCAAGAACAGTATCTGGCACCTGATCCAGACTCAGTACCTATCTGTTAAGTACATTAAATACCTTGGCATGTACTGTATTGACAGGCTGCTTGGGTTGATTTAGATTACCTTTGCTCTTCATGTGCTACAGATAAATATTTAAAACATCGAGTACCTAAAACTTGATGACACAATAAAATTTCACGCCAATATAAATGCTGTGACCTGATCCAATTATAGGCATTCTTCCTTAGTATGTTTTTTGTTGTCCAGAAATGTAAGAAGAATAATTTATTTTCATGTAGAAACTAAGAGACTTTGTACTCCCTTTGAATATTAAGCCTAGTCTTTGGTCTATAGCCTAGTCTTTAATCAGTACAATGAATACAATTACTTCATCTAAATGTAAACAATAGTGAGAAGTTCACCCTCTAAATCAAATCGCTGGTGTTTATAAACATAGGTAGCAAGTACCAAGCAAGGAGGGCTCATAGTCCAGGGGAAAAGATGCTAACAGAGAAAATTTCTCAGTACTGCTACTAATGTAAGATTTGGGATAGTGGATATTTTAGTGACTGCTGGGTTGGCAATAGGAGTTATTTGATGGGATTAAAAAAAAAGTTAGCTGGTGAGATGAACTAAGTTAGCAAGTAGTAGTGAGATAAGGAAAAGGCATCATGACCATGGGAGAGGGTAAGAAAAGAATCTAGGATTAGCATGAATTAAAGAAAACTGAGGGAAGGGGGGTGGTGTTGGATATAGCAAGGGCCAGAGCTTTCAGTGGTTCTCAACCTGTGGGTCGGGACCCCTTTGGCAGTCCAACGACTCTTTCACTGGGGTCGCCTAAGACAATCCTGCATATCAGATATTTACATTATGATTCATAACAGTAGCAACATTACAGTTATGAAGTAGCAACGAAAATAATTTTATGGTTGGGTCACAACATGAGGAACTGTATTTAAAGGGCCAGAAGGTTGACAACCACCTTCAAGGAGGCTAGAGACAGGGCCCTTGAGCTCTAACACTACAGGTGAGGAGAGAAAACAAATAGAGCAATGGGGAGGGGATTGCTCAAGGATTCCAAGAGCAGAAGTAGCGGGAATCCTGAGCCAAAGGCTGCTTAGTGTGGTGGGGTCAGCATCAGGCGGGGAGCAGTCTGTGGCTGGGGAGGGGGATGCGGGCTTTCCTAGGCAGCATTGAGATCCAGAGTTCAGGTTGCAACATGGATGTCAGGCTCTCAGGGGGTCTCATTCAGGTTTGGTGCCACTCCGTGTTGGATGGAGATTCAGTGAAGGCTGGGATTGCATTTCAACCGGCTCAAGGCGATTTCGGAGAGATGGAGGGGCTTGGGTCAGTGTACGTGCGGGTGCGTTTCAGCCCGGACGCGTGAGCATGCCGGGCTTGGGCAGGAGCGCACGCCGACTCGGGGCAGGTGGACTTCCTTCTGCGCCAGGCGTGTCAGGCGGGGTTGGAGGTCGCGGCAAGTGAACTGCATTCAGGGCGCCGTGTCCAGCGCCACTCCCGAGGCGCGGGGCGGAGGCAGCGGGGCCACCGGGTCCCCAGCTCAGACCCGGTGGTCGCTCTGCGGCGCGGGGTGCACCGCGCTCCCGCCCCTCCGGCTGCCCGGGAGCCTGTTGCCGGAGACATGGGCGCGCGGCGCGGCGACGACAGAGGACCCTGCCTCGCCCCCGCCCGGGCCTCGCGGCGGCCCTTCCACCGTAGACACGCTTTTCGGCGCGGCCCGCTCTTCGCTCCTTTAAGAAAAAAAAGAAAATCACCTCCAACCTTTCCCGTGAACCACGGGCCCGGGGCCACTTCCGGGAGCGGAGGCGCGGCCCCGCGGGCGGAGGGGGGCGGGGGCGGGGGCGGAGGCGCGGGCGGCGGCGGGGGAGGGGAGGCGGAGGCCAACATGGCGGCGCGCAGGGCTGGGCCCGGCCGCCGCGCCTGAGCGCCCCACCGCCCTCGCTCGGCTCGCGGCGCGCACGCCCGCACCCAGCCTGGCCCGGCGGCCTTGGAGGGTGCAGGCCGGGAGCGCAGAGGCCCGCCGGGGCGCGGGGACGGCGCCGAGGCAGCCTCGCGCGGCCCGCCAGGCCCGGCGTCCGCAGCTCCGCCGCTCGCCGGCCGGCGCGGCCCGGAGGCCGGCACCATGGAGTCGGAGGAGGAGCAGCACATGACCACGCTGCTCTGCATGGGCTTCTCGGACCCCGCCACCATCCGCAAGGCCCTGCGCCTGGCCAAGAACGACATCAACGAGGCCGTGGCGCTGCTCACCAACGAGCGGCCGGGCCTGGACTACGGCGGCTTCGAGCCCATGGACAGCGGCGGCGGCCCCAGCCCCGGGCCCGGCGGGGGCCCGCGCGGCGACGGCAGCGGGGACGGCGGCCCCTCCCGCGGCGGCAGCACCGGAGGCGGCGGCGGCTTCGACCCCCCGCCCGCCTACCACGAGGTGGTGGACGCCGAGGTGAGGCCGGTGGGTGGAGGGGACACACCCCACTGGGCGGCGTGCGGAGGGAGGCGGTGTGGGGCGCAGAACGGGAGAGAGCGGGGCGTCGGGGGCGGAGGTCGCCGCGCTGGGGTCGATGGGGAGCGGGACCCCTAGAGGAGGGGCTGAATGGGGTGCGGGGGCTGGTTCGCGCGGTAGGGCGGGGCGGGGTCTCCAGCCCCGGGGTTGAGGGCGCAGCCAGCCCGGGTCGCGGTGGGCCGGAGGGTCCCGGTGGGCCGGAGGGTCCCGGGCCGGCCCCGGGGATGGGGCCGACGGACGCGGCAGCCCGGCCCGCAAGGACGGCGTCTCGGAAGTCAGAAGCGGGTGCTGGGAGGCCGGGTTAGGGTCTGCGGTTTGGTGACACCGGTTCCCGCGAATGAATGGGAGGCGCACCCGGCTTAGAGTCGGACAGAGCGTGTGATGGGCAGCCCGAGCGGCCCTTCGCTGGGCGCAGGGGGGTCGCGGGGGGTGAGGAGTGGGGTTTGGGTTTTATTCAGTCGAGGACCCCAAAGAGGAAGATGGGCTGGACTCGGTGTACGGCGGGGGTGAGGGCACAGCAGCAGGAAGGTTGGGGCGGAGGGAGGGGGACAGCGTTCATTCGGGCAGGTACTCAAAGCGGTGGGGACTGGACAGTGGTGGGGACTGGAACTGGAGGACGAAGCTGGAACCAAGTCTGGGTGAGGAGAGTCCTGGTCATGGATAAGATCAGACATAAATGAGAGGAAACTGGCCTGGGAAAGGGACTGGATGCGAGGGGAGAAATGGGAGTGGAGGAGGAAAGTCACGGAGGTGTATGGCTTCGATGATAAATCTCCCGTCTGGGTAGAGAAAGTTAGGACTGTTGAATTTGAGATGTGAGCAAAGAACATGGCGAGGCGGGGGGAGGTTGTGGATGAACTTTAACTGCTGTTTAAAAAAAAAAAGATGAACCAGAAGCAACATGGCAGCTGGTGGCAGGACTTTCGGTGAGATTCACTGGGTAGTGTATTTCAGAGGGTCCAGTAAAGCTGGTGGGCCTGATCACAGAAGAACACATTTTCAGTTGGTGGTTGTGTTCTTAAGTAGATACAGGAATTTGGATAATTCTTTTTCTTTTTTTCTTTTTTTTTTGGTAATTCTTAATGAAGCTAAGCCTTCTGCAAGATTTTTCCCTAGTGTTATATTCTTTTAATTACATATTTTTGCAGCAATTGCTTGGACTGAAGTAGCTTGGGAGAGAAGGCATTTAAAAAAAAAACCAAATTTCTTCCCAAGATTTTTGGTTTCCAGACTTCTATACACTTGATTGAGTGCCTTGTGTCACCCAGCAACTCAGCTGTATCATTGACTAATGTATGGCAATAAGATTGTTATTCCAAGTTTGGAAATTTTTAAAAAGTTCCATATAACTAACTCTACTTCAGTAACTTTATAGGACATGAGCTTCTTTTTGCAAGCAGGCCCCCATTACTCCTCTTCTTGTTTCTTCCACTTTTGACCCAATTTTGAAATAAAAAAGAAAGCCATTGCTTTTGCTGAGGCATTTGTGTAACTCTACAGAGCTCAGTGAGAAAATCCTCATTTTGTGAGAAATTTTATTCTTTTTTTTTCCTTTTGTCACATTTTCGTTTTCTGTGATTGAAAACCAAGTTAAACTACAATGCTTGATGGTATTTTAACATTAGCTGTAGTACTGGAACTGGCTTTTCACATGATGATAGGCTAAGGAGTTTGCTTTCAGGTAAAACCAAGAAGATCTATGTCTTTTTGAGGAGTTGTGTCCAGTTTTCATTTCTTCCTGAGCTGTCGATTTGGCCTGAGGAGGCTGCACCATTTAATTTTGAGAATTCACGAGCTGGTGACTGAGGCTGCTTTACCCAGAAGTGTATTTGCAGAATTCAGGCAGACACAGGAACCTGGTGAGAATGTTTAACCCAAGTTTTGCCTCTTATAAGTCTCCTTGCATGCCGCCTGTGCAGCTTCCTGGTCACCCTTGCTGTAGGGGAAACGGAAACTTTTGATTTTGGGGAATAGGGAAAGTTACTAATCGATGTTGAGTATTTCAACATGTCCGGCATTGTGTTAGGTACTTTGTATACAGTTTATTTAATCCTTAGTGAGGTAGTTAATAATATCACCATTTTAGAGATATGGTTAGTTAGTGGCAGAGTCTTAATTTAAACCTGAATCTCTCTGACTTCAAAGACTGTTTTTTCACTTTGCTTAACTCATGGTTTTAGGATCGAATTCATCTTATATAACAAAAGCCTAATATGCTAAGTGTCCAGTTGTCCGTTGGCTGTTCAACCAATCAAAGTGTAATATGCTAATGATATCCTAAGGCCACCCAACCACTCACTATGACAAGAACTGACTACAAGTGGGCAGACACTCTGGTAGGTGAGCTTGCTGCTAGGGTCTGGCTGAAAGGGACTGAGTGAGATGGGCAGGACACTCCCTGGAGCCCTCCTGCATCCCTCCCTGGCCCCGATCTTGCCCCAGTGGGGTCCCTCAGCCTGGCCTGCGCCCTCTCGCAATCCGAGACCCTTCAGGGGATGTTGGAGAGCCAGTTTGGGCCTGATTCCGCAGGCCAGGCCAAGGGACCTCATTGGTGCATGATGGGTCTCTAGTTCTAGGATAAGAAGGAAAAATAAGGAAATACATAGGGGGCTACTGTACAAGTCTGGGAATGAGGTGGCAAGCACTGAATCAAGGCATTAGGAACAGAATAGTAATTAGAATAAAAGGAGAATTATAGATTTTTAAAACAGAAGACTTTAGAAATTAATAATTAGTTTAGCTATCTTGTTCTACAAATGCAGTCTTACAGTCCCCAAAGGGAAGTGGCTTGGCCCTACAGAGCCAGTCAGTGAAGGAGATAAGACTGGAACTCAGGCCTTCACACTGCAAATCCAGTGCATGTTCTCTACCAGCTATTTTTGTTTCAAAGGAAAGAGACAAGATATAGTAATGGGTTAAAGGGGGTGAAGAAAAGGGAAGTGTAACAAACTGGGTGAAGTTTGTCGGTTCTTGTATGATTTACCGGTTTTATTTCTGAAAAAATGAATACCTTATTTTAAATTATATAAGACTTTATTTATTGAATAGGAAATTTTGTGTCCTCTTAAAAATGTTTGGGAATATATAGGTTAAAACCTAATATACAGATTAAAATCTAATTGTTCTTAAAAGAAAAATTACTACATTTATTTTATATTTGTAGTTTGGAGACAGGAATGATCCTCATTCAGTGATGATCTCATTAGTGCCTTCCCTATACTGGGGCTGGGAGTACGGTGCAGAACAGAACATGAAGGTTGCATTCTAGTTGATCTTAGGGCAAGGCCTCTCATTTTACAAGAAGTAGCTTCCCAAGGTCATGTAGCTCATTAGGGAAATCAGTTTAGTAATTTGGGTCCGTGCTATAATTAGGATTTGGTTTAAAAATTAAAATTTGGAAAGTAAATGCAGTTAACTTCTGGTTCTAAGGAACCAGGAGAATGCAGATAAAGAAGATGCAGCTATCTAGCAGAACACGGAACTTCACAGAAAGCCACCTTTTTAATTTCTTCTAATTAAGTAAAGGTATTGCTTTGCAGATAAGTTGTGTTTGGTGTTACTAGTGGTGTTGGACATAGATGTATGTATAATTCTTAGTCTCTGAGTCTGGAAGGAACTTCAAGAAGCTATCCAGTTTTGATTTTGAATAGCATTTCTTCAGAACCTTTCTAAGGCTGGTGAGAGCCTGTTCTAATATTAAAGAGAGTTAGATCTCACAACTGCTCTAAATAATTTATTCAGATATTTAATACTCCCACATTCAGAGTTCTTTACTGTTATGTGGGTAATATAAGCCCCTCTGGCCACTGCTAAAGGCAGGCAAGCCCTTCACAGAGCTGGAAGAGTTGGTCCTTTAAGACTTGTGATGTTAAAGGAATCAGTAGAAATCAGAACCAGGTACTGTTGTGGGCATCTTATAAAATTTAACAGCTATAAAATGTATCTTATTTATTATTAAGTCTCCTTATTTGTCTTTAGAAAATACTGAAATGCTTTTTCAAGGAGATTTCAGTTAATAGCTAGAAATACCTTTCTGTGATAATTAATATTAGAAGTAACATTTAATACTGTTGTCTAGCAATATTGTGAACTTCTTGTTTTGTTCTTGTTTTAATGTGTACATTCCTTCTGGAGTTATTTTGTCAAAAGTGTTTGCAAGATTTCATTGCCTGTTTTTTAAGAGCCCCAAAGCTGGTCCTGCTATAATCACAAAAATAAAAATCACATTAATTTGTAGTTCCTTAACTTACCTCATTTCTGCCTCTCCCCCCACGCCTTATTAAGTGGTAGTTGTAAATGAATTAAAGTTTATGTTCCTTTCCCCTAAAATGTACAGCCCTAGTACATTTAAGTGTGGAGTAAATATCAACTAAATTTTAGTCAATTATTAGTGATCCTATATAATAAAAGGGTAATATGCAAATTGACCCTAACAGCAGAATCACTGGGAATGACTGGACACCATGACACACACTGACCACCAGGGAGCAGACGCTCAATGCAGGAGCTGCCCTTGGTGGTCAGTGCACTCCCACAGGGGGAGCTCTGCTCAGCCACAAGCCAGGGTGACGGCTGCCAGTACAGCGGTGGTGGTGGGAGCCTCTCCTGCCTCCTCTACAGCGTTAAGGATGTCTGACTGTAGGTTAGGCCTGCTCCCCGCTGGCAAGTTGTCATCCCCTGAGGGCTCCCAGGCTGCCAGAGTGATGTCTGACTGCCAGCTTAGGCCCAATCCCCCGGGGAGCAGACCTAAGCCAGCAGGTGGACATCCCCCAAGGGGTCCCAGCCGGCTGAGGAACCCCCACAAGTACACAAATTTTTGTGCATGGGGCCTCTAATTTGAATATATAAACTGTCATCAGTTGACAGTAGATGAAATAAAAATGAGTCTAAAAGACAGCTCAATTTTTGAAATAAATTTTTTTATAGTGTATATATATCTCCTTTGGGAATTAGGTTTGTGAGTTCATCTAATAGATTCTTACCTTGTTATTTCCTCGCCATATGCTATTAGAATGAATGTAATTAGGTATGAAGAAAGTACCTTTTATGTGTCATTGTGTGTGTAGTTCTAGTGAAATCACAGTAGGTAGTACAGTTGTATACAACCTAATAATGCTAATAGCTTAGAATTTGAAACCAATTACAATATTAGAAAAGAAAATGTTGTAATGTTTTAACAAATTGAGGAAACAGTTTCAACTTTAATGCAACTTAAATATAAGATTAAACAATTTCAAAATACCTCCATACATTTAATGCACTAAGCTCATACTTTTCACTCATTTGTATTGTAACTTAAAAATAACTATAGTTCAAATAAGTTTTAATACTAGGTTTCCAATCATATTAAAAGTAACAAATACAAGGGTTTTGTAGTAGTCCAAACATGAGGTGGTGTTAGAGGCATGCATATTTGATGGTAGAAGTGGGGATAGGAAGCAGCTCAATGGTAAAAGGGGATAGGAAAACCTTAAAGCAGACTCAAACAAAACAGGCCAGCCAATTTGTATAGAGCAATATGAAACAGCTTTCTGTGCTTCATGAGCCTAAGAGGCTATTTTTAATGGTTGCCACATTTAAAAAAATGGTTCCAATATGCTCTGTTTAAGAAAAGTTAGGCATGTGTAACACATTTTACCAAGATTTTAGTTTTTTTAAAAAAATGAAAGAGAAGGAAGTTGGACACATCAAAAAGTAGCTTCAGGTTTGGAAAATTCTGAGGATACTAGAATGCAGAGGTACTACTAAGAAAATTTTCAAAAGAGTAAATGTTTTATCTCGCCTCCTTGAAGGGAGTTTTTGGGTTTTGGTTTTTTTGTGTGTGTGTGTGTTTTTTACATTTGTATTTCTCATTATAGGATTTTTTATTCAGTTTGGAAACATTTATTAATCACAATTTATTTATAAATTTTTTTCTTAAGCTTTTATTAGTAATAACATTGTTTATTGTTGATAATCTGTGATGAGTTTTGGGATGGTATTTTATAACAGTTTTTGTTTTTTACTATATGTTTATCAGTTCATTTCTCTATCCAACACTGAGAAGTCTGGTTTCCACCACTGGTGGCTTACATTTTTTTATTTCTTTATGGGTGGGAGGGAGAGGGAAGTGGAATCTACTTGTTTTAGAAATTACCCTTAAGTAAGTTAATGGAGCAAATAACTGTAGTTTAGTTTATTTTTTAAGTGTTCTGAAGAAAAGAACTAACACAATTGAGTCAAAATTTTATTCTGATAATCTTTCCAGAAATTGAAATGGAAAGATCGTGTAATCTTTTTCTAGGGATGACTTGAAGATTTTTTTTTTCTTAAAAGAGAAAAAACATCTTAGGTGCCCACCAAAGCCTTCTCACTTCCAAAGTTTCATTGTTCCAGCACACAAGTTGCTTTTCTGTAGTAACTTAGCCAGTTATTTGTGTTGTGAAATTCAATTGACACTGTTTGATATGCTTTCACTTAAGTTTAAGGTGTTTGTGTTAGAAATATTTTATTTAGAATATTAGTTTCTCATTAGTTCCCCTTGTAAGAAAATTGGCTGGGAAGATGCAACTCAACAGGACTATTCAAATTTGAGTCACAGTTTAAGCTTTAATGGAATTTCTGTTTAGTTGTTTTTCCTGCCCTTCTCCTGTTCTGCATGCTCCCCCCAGTTCTCATAGTATCTCATAGCATTTTGTCTTAATTGTTTTTAGAATAGTGTCATTTATGACTCAGATGTGTTGGCGTTTAGATTACCTGCCAGCTTTTCAGTACTCTCAAAGGTCTGTGACTGTATTTTAAAGACAGCTACTGTCTTTGAGCATAGTATTGATTTGCCAAAGGGGTGGAAGAGAGGTGCACACCTGGCGGCAGCTTTCCCTCTTCACCTCTGTAGCCTATGGCCTGGGGCAGTGTCATGATGGTTGTTGAGTTGTTGGTAGACTCTAGATCCCATTTTATCTGTTGTTTTCAAGAACCTTTCTACTCACTTAATTCTGTCTTTTATATAATGTCTCATGTCTCTTTTTAAGAGGGCGGGATACTTCTGGGTTTTTTATTAAATGGAATATAAATTTTAAAAATTCTAGATTTATATTAAATAGTAATAAAAATCAAATTCTGATGATAAAATAGACATTACACTAAAAATGTCACAGCAACGAAAACAGTTCGTAGGCCATTTAACAAACAGCCATTCATTTAATAGGTTTTTATTTTAAAAGGCTGGTGGATTTCTTATGCTCGGAGTCTAATAAATTATAATTGAAAAACCAGAGTCCTTGAAGAGTTGAGGGTTAAATATGAAAGAGCTTAGATCTATCTATCAAAATCATCTGATTAGTGCCTCAAGAATTTTTTGAGATGGAATTTGATCTGTAGTGGTATCCATTACCATAAACCAAGTGATTTTTTTCAAGATATTTCTTTATTGCTATGAAATGTACAGAATTTGTATTTATTTACTTTTTGGATGGTTACTATTAGTAGGTTGATGATTCTTTCAACTAGTATGCCCTTTAAGAATGGTACAAATTATTTCAGTTAAATGTCATTTTTTTGTCTTAAAATCATTAATGTTTACATTTTTTCCGGAAAAGAGAAATTGTTCTAAGATCTAGACTTATTTTAGGCTAAAAAATCTCTTGTGGTTGTTGATAATACAAAAAGCTGTTTTAAAGCTAGAGGAATGTTAATTTTAGAAATAAAATGATGGTGGAAATAGTAGTAGCTGCAAATGAAACCTTGCCTGGGATTAGTAACATTAGTTTATGTTAGCTTATTAGTAGTATTTTTGGTTTTTGGAGGGTCAGTTTCATGTTGGAGTAGACTGTCTTTGGTAAAATAATACTTTGGAAATGTTAGTAATTTTTATTGTGTTAGATTTATTTCTCATGATGTACACTTCGCTTGAAATGTTTTTGGTAAATTGCAGTAGCAACAGGTCATCCTGTATATCGTATTTATTTTTGAGAAAATGTCAGGTATATCTTGAATGATCTGTACTCTCAGTGTTGAAAGTATGCCAGATATCTTTGTATGCCAAAGATAATCTATACATACATACATACATACATACATACATACATATGTTAAAATAAAAAAATTGAATCATAACAATTTGCAGTTTGTTTGTGCTGTACTGATATCTGTAGAGAATAGCAACAAGGTTCTGTTTGTTTTTCATGACTTTGAGGGTTTTATGGTTGGAGAATAAAACTTATCTGTGGTAAAGGAATTCCAAGCATTTTTATAAGACTCGGAAGATCAAAATCAGTATAGAGTTAACTTTGGACTCACCCAATTCGTAATGATTATACTCTGGGAGAAAAAAAAAATCAAGAATACTTAACAGATCCACTCCATAAAACAAAAATACTCTGTAAAAGAGAGAATATTTCCTACCTTCCACTCTTCCTATTCCAATAAACAAAATTAAAAGTTCTGAATTTAAGGATTAAAATTGAAGAGCTGAAAGGGTGCTTAGGGATCTTAATGGTGTTAAATCTTGTCAATTTAGGGAGAGTAGCTCTTGGATCATTAGCAAAATCAGGGAGGGAACCAGCCTTCTGCCTCACAAGATGTATTTTGTATACTTTACCACACTGTCTTTCCGACATGAAGTCTTTTTCTGTAGGTCATCTTTAATACTATATATCATCCTTCCTCACAAATTTGCTGTATTTAAATTATCACCATTTCCTGTTAGATACTAGTTTCGGTTATCACAACAAAGTTAACATTTGATTTATCTCTCCCCCTCACCCTCCCAAAAGATGTTTATTTTGATTTCCCATTCAGCATTTTTTAAAATCAACATTTATTAATAAGTTTATAAAAGTTGTTCTGGTTGAGGAGGAGAAGGTTGAGCAAGTGGTATCACTTGTGAAGGTGCTGTGAGTGTCTACTTAGTATCCTAGTAAACCTGACAAGGATTAGTGAGCTCCTGCCGAAGTCTATCCCTAGTTGCACATGGGTGTTGGGTACTTAAAAAGAAGCTTAATAGTCAGTGTGTAAGTCGTTTGAAATAGTATATAACCTAATTTGTCTGTTTCAGGTGTTTCTTTTACTTCCTTAAAATTGCCTTTTTGTTCTGTCACATTTAGTGTTTATCGTAAGTATCAACTGGGATGTATTATACACTAGCAGCTTTGAAATTAAACATTTTCATTGATACCTTGGAATGGCGTTATGATGCTAAAAAATAACACTTGTCTTAGATTATATATTTTAATGGATACAGAATATATATAGGGTTTATGATTAGCTCTTAGAGAATACCTTAGGAAAAATTAGGCTTAAAATATGTCAAGTCCTTTTATGACTCCTTGCCTATGTATATGCTTTTTCTTCTACCTGGTAAATCCTCTTTATCCTACTTTCCCCTTTTCTTGCCACATTAGAGTATGAGTTGGTCCCATAGCACTGTCTATGTGACATCAACTTGATCCTTTCTTCACAGAGTAGATTGAACACAGGCTTCTTTTTGGCAGAGAGAGGTCATGAATAGCAGCCCCTTTATTTCAGTCTAGCAAGTCCCATGAGACTCCAGATGTTAACACACCACAAGTGTGTTAGTCAGGTTTGCTGATGGCTTTCTGTTAGAGCTTGGTACCTTGCATTACACTTCTTTCCATTCATTGCTCCCCTCTTACTTAAAAGTCCTGTCTTAAGTTGGACTAGAAACCCTACATATCTCTGTCTTAGAGTTATTGTATTGGGATTATTCATTTATTTGTCACCCAGACTGAATTTCAGGTTTTTGAGGACAGAGTCTGCTCTTCTGTATTTCCCATAAAGTCCAGGGTAACCCTTGACGTAGCAGGTGCGAAATTAAATGAAACAGTCTGATTTGGAAAATCTTTATTTGCATTACCATTTGGAATACATTTTCCTCCATTCAGGGATTACAGATAGTCTTGAAAGCTAATTTTCCCTAAAATAATCTATGCCATAGCTTATAGGTAACATATTTTGGTTAAGTCTTATAACAGATTTCTGCCATGTTTTTTTTACCTGTTTTACAGTTTGTGGGAAGGAACTATTTTACATTGTTGCCAATCCTGTATAATAAAAGGCTGATATGCAAATTGTCCCCTCGGAAGTTTGACTGACTAGGAGTTCGACCACTCGCTATGATGTGTGCTGACCACCAGGAGGTGGCACGGAATGAAGGAAGGCCCTGGCTGGCAGCACACAGCCAGGGGAAGGAAGGCCCCGATCAGTCATGATCGCTGGCCAGGCCTGGGGACACTACTCATGCATGGATTTCGTGCACCAGGCCTCTAGTGTCTTTATAATGGGCCCAATTTTGGACATAACACTTTAAATCTGACCTTTGATATTTGGTAGCACTTCCTTTGCTTGATAAGTTTGTTTCCGTAGCTCACATAGAAAACTATTACTCACAGGAAAGAACATAATAGATGCTAAAACTAACAATTTTTTAATTTTTATTTTTTTTAGCCTTTGGTAGGACTGTTTGCCATTCTGTTTTTAATTGAGCTTTATTACATGGCATAGTTGAGCTATACCTTAGTAAGAAGATTATTTGTAGAGATTGTCATTTCTGGGGAAGAAAGAGAAAGCATGATGCTACAGTACAATTAAAACAGGAAACTGATTTTTAGAGTTGTTTTTTGTTTTGGGTTGTCCTATTTGTTACTCTAACAATGACTAATGATGTTAGCATTAATCCGAATTTATTTTGACTTAAAGCTATTGAGACCTGTTCGTTTTCTTACTCTTTCTTTCTCACCCTAGTGTTTAAAAAAAACATGCAGAGGGGAAGTAGGAGGAGAAAAGAAACAGTAGTATGGGAACCATTTGTTTAACACTGAACAAATATTTATTGAATGCCTTCATCTGTGTTCTGGCTTCTGATTGCTAAGATACAGCCTGGCTTTTAGAAGTTCATACCCTATTGCAGTGGTTCTGAAGGTTGGGAAGGGATGGCCAGCACTAGATCAGAATCACTTGAATTGTTTGTTCAGAATAGCTTGTCCCCAACAGTGCCTCTGACCATTCTAGGAGTTTCTGACAGAGTAGGGAGTATTGGGTGAAGTACTTAATAAAGTGCTGGAAAAAGTGTGTGTGCTATGGTCAACTGAAAAGCCAGTGTGGATATAATTTGATATGTACACTAGATTTGTTTTTCCTGTTTTTATCTTGAACAACTAGAGGCCTGGTGCACGAAATTCGTGCACAGAGTCAGAGTGGCGGGTGGGGGTGGTGTCCCTCAGCGCAACCTGCACCCTTTCTAATCTGGGACCCCTTGAGGGATGTCTGACTTGCCCGTTTAGGCCCGATCCCACCAGTGGGATATCCCTTTCACAATCCAGGGCTGCTGGCTCCCGACCTCTCACCTGTGTATTGCCCCTAACCACTCCCCTGCCAGCCTTATCAACGCCTAACTGCTCCTGTGCCAGCCTGATTGCCCCTAACTGCTCTCCACCTGCCAGGATGGTCCCCCTCAACTGTCCTCCCCTGCAGGCCTGGGTCCCCCCCAACTGTCCTCCCCTGCAGGCTTGGGTCCCTCCCAACTGCCTTCCCCTGCAGGCCTGGGTACCCCCCCCAACTGCCCTCCCCTGTAGGCCTGGGTCTCCCCCTGCCCTCCCTTGCTGGCCATCTTGTGACAGCCATCTTTGACCACGTGGGGGAAGCCATCTTGTGATGGTCAATTTGCATATTACTCTTTTATTAGATAGGATTACTAACTAATGGAAAAGTTGAAAGAATAGTACAAAGAATACTTGCATGTTCTTCACCTTAATTCAACATTTGCAAACATCTTGTCACATTTGCTTTATCTCTCCTCTGTCTGTCTTTAAGATGTATAACAACACACACACACACATTCTTTTTTTTAACCCTTTGAAAATAAGTTGCAAACATCATGGCATTTGACTCCTAACACTTCAATATGAATCTCCTAAGGACAAAGACATTCTTCTATAGACCTCCAATATTGCTGTTTGTTTTTTTTAAAATATATTTTATTGATTTTTTTACAGAGAGGAAGGGAGAGGAATAGAGAGTTAGAAACATCGATGAGAGAGAAATATCTATCAGCTGCCTCCTGCACACCCCCTATTGGGGATGTGCCTGCAACCAAGGTACATGCCCTTGATGGGACTTGAACCTGGGACCCTTCAGTCCGCAGGCCAATGCTCTATCCACAGAGCCAAACCGACTAGGGCAAGACCTACAATATTGCTATCTTGACAGAAGAATTTAACAGTGATGCGTTAACATTCCCTATTATTTTGTCCATATTCAGAGTTTCCCACCTTTACCAAGAATATCCTTTCTAGACATTTTAAAAATTAATCCAATATTGAGTCAAGATTATGCACTGAAATTGATTATCATGCCCCTTTAATGTAGATTCTAGAATAATCTTTACTTTTTTAGTCTTTTGATACATTTTTTAAAACAACCCAATTTTCTTATTTATTTTAAAAAGATTATACAATTGAATCATTTAAGCTATACTAGGAAGTTTTATTACCCAGGTAGTAAGGAAAACTGAACAAAAATATTAACTTTTTTCATGACATACCATGTTCCTTACTAATGAGACTACTTTTGATCACCTTTATTCAGATCTTTTATAGAAATTTATCATTTTTAGAGCCAAAAGGAATCTTGGATCTAAAGGTAAACATTTTCACTTATAGATGAAACTGAAATATGAGGATATTTCAGTCTTATGTAAGACAGTGGCTCTCAAGCAGGGGTGATTTTGCTCCCAGGAGACATTTGGCAATATCTGGAGACCTTTCCAATTGTCACAACTGGAGGGTCCTATTGCCACTAGTGTGTAGAGGACAGGGATGCTACTAAACATCCTGCAGTGCTCGAACGGCCCCCGCAACAGATAATTGTGCAGTCTAACATGTCAGTAGTGCCAAGGTTAAGAAACCTTGGTCTAAAATCACACAGCTAATATTGGGACTTAAAGCTATCTTTCCTCACCCAATTGTTTGTTCTTTACACGCATGCACGCACACACAGTGCCTTGCTTTCTTTCCCTTTCATTCTTATCACCATCATCTATTTCTTCACTTTGAATCTTTCTGTTAAGCCTAATGAATTATTTTAGGGCTATTAAGGATTAAGCTGAATTAGAAAATATTGCTAGAAAGAACATGGAATATCTTTTAAAAGAGAATCACAAAAGTGCTTTCAGTGGAGTTTTATTCCTATAAGTAAAAATTGGTGCAGAGTAACCTTTTTTGTTGTTGTTAATCCTCACCCAAGGATTTTTTTTTTTTTTTTTTGCCATTGATTTTTAGAGAGAGTAAGAGAAAGAGGGGAGACAGAGAGAAACATCGATGTGAGAGATGCAGTAGAGGCCACCCAGCATGCACCTTCTCCAATCCGGGACATCCCTCTCACAATCCTGGACCACTGGCTCCTAATTACTCGCCTGCCTGCCTGCCCCTAACTGCCCCCTGCTGCTGGCCAGGTTGCCCCCAACTGCCTTCTCCCTGCCGGCTTGGTCGCTCTTA
>PVJC01029627.1:0-21737 GCA_004026665.1 Murina feae | reverse complement strand
AGGGAGCAGGAAAAGGCTGGCCTGACCACGAGGCGGGGTTTTCCCTGCATTCTGGTGGCTGGAGGAAGATGGGCAATAGGCAAGCTTGGGAAGCAGGCAGCACCCAGCCCTGGCTACAGCTCAAAAAAGAGAACAACATGCAGGGGAGGGCAAGAGTCTGAGAGATCAACATAGAGGGGGTGCCTGCTCCAAGCCTCCACAGTGTGCCTGGTGGCAGGTCCCCAACAGGTAGACACACACAGGAGGACTGCTCCGAGCCTCAGATGCAGCTGGGGGCAAGTCCCCAGTGGCCACACACACACACACACACACAAAAAAGGCGCCTGGCAGACTGGGGCCATCATAGGACATCCACTGAGGGGTCCCAGACTGTGAGAGGGCACAGGCCGGGCTGAGGAACTCCCTCCACCCGGAGTGCACAAATTTTTGTGCACCGGGCCCCTAGTATTTTTATAAAACAGAATAAACAAAAATCCAAGGCGAAACAATGAATGTTTCCAAGATCTGCAGAACCTAACGTCTTTGAATTGGGGCCATTACTGATTATTAAAGCCCTTTTTGTCTGGTTCTCCTGCTGTGCATGACATCTTACTATGAAAAGCAGGCACCAGTGTGTCACAGCTGGATACCAACTATAATAGGATTCCAGAGCCCTAAACATTCCAAAATTTCCTGTGATTTCCCCACATGCTCATTTTAGAATGCTAATGCTTCTATATTTCATCCATGTGTGTGTGTTTGCATGTACATTTGTGGCTTTTGATGATGTATATTTGCAATACTGCTTACAAAACATGTTTCATAATGCTGCTGCTGCTGCTGATGTCTGAGAATTATAAAACTTTTGTTCCACACAATTTAAAGTGCATTGATTGGAACTGAAACTGCTTATTGATTGAAATTGGCAGTGTGTTAACTATTTCAGGACACAAGTCATTTTTACACATTTTCTTTCCAGAAAAACAATGCACGCTATCCTAAGATTTTAGATCTCAGACTCTACTATCTGTCTTAAAGTTTTTTAATTTACAGATCGTCTTGGTTATCCCTTCCAATTATGGTATTTTATGATTTATTTTAACAGGAAATATTTTCACTTTATTTTATTTGATAAGCATGACTATTGAGTTTTTGTCAGATCTTGTTTTCCTCTCTCGAATTAAATAGTCAAAGCAAACTTATTATTTATTTTGCATCTTTCATATATTCATGGCCTACCATAAGTGTTGAAGTGGTATAAGTAGCCAGGGAGTTAAAAATATGTTGGGCAGTACTGAAAACATTGGGTAGAGAGTGCATGAAAATAATATGTACAATGCATTGGTTATTCCTATGCCCATTTCGTTTTGGAAATGATTTTGTCAAAATAATGGAATTTATCATGTTAAAAAATTTTTTTAATATTCAATTTTAGGAGGTGTAGGATGTTCACTATTAAAATTCATACTCAGGAAAAAATTAGATCGACTCATTTTTTTTAAAAGAAATTAGGAGTAAAAGAGACACTAGATCTAATTAGCATGAGGCTATAAAAAAGAAATAGAACACAACTATACCAACTAATGCTAAAACATGTGCTAATCAAGCCCGTGAAGCATAGACTGAGAATTTTGAAAAAAAGGGATAAAGAAGTGAACAAAAATAGATAAAACAATCCCTGATCATTAAAGTATTATTAGGAAATAATAAAACAAAATGTGTGAGAACCCTCAACAGCATTATATAGCACATTCCTGCTACTAACAATAACCATTTTGTCTAATACTCATAAACACACATGTTGTATTGAGAACAACATTTTAAATATTTAATGAAATAATTTAATTTCCATAAAACAGTGAAAAAGAGACTTTGTCTTCATTATACAAAGAAGAAATTAAAGCACAAGAAGTTAAATAACTTGCACTTTATTTCACAATTGGAAAATGGCAAGAGCATCAGCGATGTACACATGGAAATATTTATAAGAACAGCACACTAGTTTGGAAGCCTTTTAGATACTGAATCTATTGCTCCACTTAATTAACATAAATATTTCCTCAAATATTCAATAAATATTCTTTATTAGGAATAAGAATATCCATTTTATTTTTTGTTATTGTTAATCCTCACCTGAGGATATTTTTTCCATTGCTTTTCAGAGAGAGAGTAGAAAGGATGGAGAGATGGAGGGAATGAGGGAGGGAGAAGCAGAAATGAGGAGAGGAAGAGAAAGAGTGAGAAATGTCAATGTGAGAGAGACACACCAAGTGGTTGCCTGCTGAACCTGCCCCAACCGGGGGCAGGGAGTGAACCCACAACTGAGGTACGTACCCTTGACCAGTGCACAGGCTGATGCTCCAACTCAATTAGTCGCACTGGCCAGGGCAAGAATATCCATCCTCTTAATAAAGCACTTGTGCTGCAAACCAAAGTATGGCGACATCTCTAAGAAAAACACTCATGAGATTGTTTGAGGAGTAATAGGAAATACCCACTTATTTCATGGTATATTATGTTTTTCTAAAAGAGTAGCTGACCAAGCACACTATAGTTATTCATACATCAGTACTGGATTTCCTTGAAAATGAACAGTCAGCCTGTTATGGAAAGAAAATATTACTGATAGTATGTAGCCAAAGGGGGTGGGGGTGTCTTTCAAGGGAAAATTAGAATTTTGGAAAACTTGAATCTGTCACCTTGAGCATGACAGCTTCCCCTTCAATAACTTTTCTGATGAGATTTGTTGGGGATATTAACAAATGTGATTTTTTTTTAATGTTACAGAAAGGTTAGTAATTCTCTATAAAATGTTAATTGTGATACTCCACAATAGTTACTGAAAGAAACAGCATTCTCTTTGATACGTATGAGATTTGTTGTGAAATGTTTAAAATAGTATAAAAACTATTGGTGAATATAAAAATATCATTGCTATAATGTATTTTCATTTATTTATTTTTAATCCTCACTTAAGGGTATGTTTTTCATTGATTCTAGAGAGAGAGGAAGGGAACAGGAAAGAGAGAAAAACTGATGTGAGAAAGAAACATCAATTGGGGGCACCCTGGCCAGGGATCAAACCCACAACCTAGGATGTGCCCTGACTGGCATTCGAACCTGTGACCTTCTAGTGCATGGGATGACGCTCTAACCACTGAACAACACCAAACAGGGCCAATGCATTCTTTCAATAATGTATTTACATGTGTAAAATAGATGTTACTCACAGATTTATTTGGACAACTGATTTTTTAAGCAAATTGTACAGTTCAATTAGCAATTTTGTGTTCTTTGGAGAAAACATGATAGGTTATAGATGAGAACTAAAGAGTCAATCTATCAAGAATGACATTATAATTATAGCAAATGTCTTTGTAGGAATCCTCAATTGATTCTTATACTTGGGATCTATTTTCTCTTTAGTCTCATTTATCAGCTTGGCAATTGTGAATAACCTTCATGGCTTTCTAGTCTTGTTCTCTCTTTAAACAAGAAGAAATTTTACATCTTACTCTCCAAATAAGACATTTAGCATTTATTTCAATCATGCAGTGAAGAAGATGGCCAGTATAAAGGAAATAGTGTGCATTAAAGCTATCTCTCAAATGGATGTCAAACTTTTTAGCCAAATTTCCCCAGTAACAGATGGTTGTATAATCAAATCTGTTCACACTCACACCCTGCTGTTAATAGTTTCAGGTGAAATATGTAACTAAGGATACCAATATGTTATTTGAATTTCACACCTACTCTCTGCTAGATGCCAAGGTGTTTTAAAAATAGGTGCTTCAGACATGGCAATTATATTCGCCAGGCATGTATAAACATGTCACTCATCCTAATGTTTTCAAGTTTCCAACTCGGTTAGCAGTATTGGTGATCCATGCATAAAAAGGATATGGAGCTTCATTACTCAGAGAAAAAAAATTCTAAATAGCGTCCAAAATAAATTTCTTCGGAAGGCCTAATAGGCAGGAGTAATATGTAACAGAAATTAAATGGATACATATACCTCAGTATTGGAGAAAACAAAATCAATATATTATTGCATAGTGTGTGCTGATCTTTGTGTCAGGCTGTGAGTGGGAGGTTGTGAAACAGGTATACCAGATACGTAAGTCATAGTTCATGCCCTCTACATTGACAGCCTCCCTGAGCAGTTTGATGCTGACCCTGAAACCTCTGTATAACAGTTAGTTGCCTATCCAAGTATTACATGGGAAGAACCCAATGAGCATGTGGTGAAAATGCTATAGAACAGTATCTAGCTCATACTAGTAGGTATGATTCGTAGATGACTAATACACTGAAATTCAACAGACTTTGCCAAGCACTATTGTAATATTCCTAGAGGTGACAATTAGAGACTTTTCTGTATAATTGCTACTGGAGTATTTTACTAAGGCCATCTTTTACAATCTGTTCTACTCAGAATCTCAAAAAATACTTGAGTAGTAATATAATTTTTTCCTTTTTAATCAACACCGTTAGGTATCATTGCCTGTGCCAAATTTATGACATTTTATAGGATCCCTAAATCTATTTTCATAGGATAAACATATTAAATTTACTTATTCTGAAAATTTTCATTGTTTATTTTATACAACTATGTATAAAATAGGGTACTAGTGCGTGAATTTGTGCACCTTGAAAGGAATTGTGGGCCGCGAGGCTGCTGTGGGCACAGGGGCAGGTCTCGGCCTATCCTCTGCATCCCTGCCTGACCCCTCCCACTGCAGCTCCTGATCACCTGTCTGCCAGCAGCCCCGCTCCCACCTCCGCTCCCATGCACTGACGGCACTGGCCCAGCTCTCACCCACTGATAGCATGGAGCAATTGGGGCCAGCACTAGCAGTGGGTGCGAGCAGTGGCTGCTACTGCAATTGCCCCACAGAGGCAGGGAGAGGTGGAGAAGCCCTCGGGGGTGATGAGGGCTGGCAGCCACAGCTTGCACCTGCTGATGGCACTGACCAATTAGCACCAGTGCCAGGCGCCTGCAGCTGGTTCAAGTGGCAGCTCTGGTGCGAACAGGGCCATCAGGTCAAGTGCTGTGTGGGCCTATGGGGTACAGGAGCAAATAATTTTCAGTAACCACCAGAGGCTTGCCCTGATGACAGTGACTGGCATCCCACCTTGATCTGGTGCACCTGCACACCTGCTCTACCATCCTGCCTCAGCTGATGCCCGCCATGTTCTGTGCACATCCCCGGGTGGTCAGCATACTTCATAGTGACCAGTTGTTTAGTTGTTCAGCCGTTTGGTCTATTTGTATATTAGCCTTTTATTATATAGGACTAGGGGTCCGGTGCATGAAATTCGTGCACTGGGGAAGGTTCCTCAGTCCAGCTGGCCCCCTCTCACATATTGAGAGCCCTCAAGGGGTGTCCTACAGACAGCTTAGGCCTGCTCCCTACTCCCCTTGGGGAATGGGCCTATGCCACAGTCTGACTTCCCTTTGTGGGAGGCAACCAGACTAATCAGGGGAAGCCACCAGCCCCATCACCCTGCTGCTGCAGCCACTGCCAGTCACCGTAGCTACCAAAGTGTTTTCATCAACAGACTCCAGTCCCTTCACCATGAAGAAATGACAAATTTCTTTAGGCATTTTCAAGATGTGTATTTCATAGGATAGGACATTTCTTTCTTTCTTTTTTTTAATCCTCACTTGAGGATATGTTTCCATTGATTTTTAGAGAATGCAGAAGAGAAAGGAAAAACAGAGAGAAACATCAACGTGAGAGGAACACTTTGGTTGCCTCCTGCATGAGCCCTGACCTGGGCCCTGGCCAAGGAGGAGCCTGAAACCTAGGTACATGCCCTTGGTCAAAATTGAACCCAGACCCTGCACTCAGCAGGCTGAGGCATTATGCACTGAGCCAAACTGGCTAGGACAGGATATGGCATTTCTTAGCCTTCCAGCAGTGGATCTTCATTTTTTTTCTCTAGGAGTGTGGTGGAAAAAGCCTAGATCGCCTTTTTGGATTCTTATTACCCACATTAGTAAGGATAGTACCAGTGGCATACAGGGAGCTTAGCCAATGAGCAGTAAGAAAAGGTGTTTATTCTGTAGTTCACTCGGATCACCAGCTCCATCCCTGCCCCTCCAATCCCAGCTCCACCCCTGTCCAGGCCTGTAACCTTTGGCTGAGGATGCAGGCCTGGGCAGGGACCCCCAGACCCCTGAAATCACCAGTTTCACAGAGTCCAGGCCCCTGGGATCTCTCACCTTGCCCCTGCCCAGGCCTGAGGCCTCTGGCCCAGGCCTTATGCCTGGGTAAGACACCCTCATACCCCTCCAATCACCAGCTCTGCTCCTGCCCACTCCGATCACCAGCTGTGCCCTTGCCCATGCCTGAGGCCTCTGGCGAAGGCCTCTGGCCTGGGCAGGGGACCCCCAGCACCCTCTGATCGCTTGTTCCACCCCTCGGGCCCCCCACCTCCCCTGCCACCTGCCTGGCTCACAGGCCTGACCACTTCAGTGGCAGGGCTGAGCCAGACTGGGCGCCGCCATCTTCTGGCTATGGGAGCGGCCATCTTTGTCACAGAGTGACACCTAATTTTCATATTACTCTTTTATTAGATAGGAGAATGTGGCTATGGGTGCCTCCATCCTTGTTTCCATGGGTGCTGCCATCTTGTGGCCAGGGCAGCCATCTTGTCACAAAGTGATGCCTAATATTCATATTACTCTTTCATTAGACAGGATTTGGCTATGAGTGCCTCCATGGGGGTGGCCATCTTGTGGTCATTGGGGTGGCCATCTTTGTCATGGATGATGCCTAATTTGCATATTACTCTTTTATTAGATAGGATGTGGCTGTGGGTGCCTCCATCCTTGTGTCCATGGGTGAAGCTATCTTGTGGCTATGGGGATGGCCATCTTTGTCATGGAGTGATGCCTAATTTGCATATTACTCTTTTATTAGATAGGATAATGAGACAGCCTCTCAAAATGTTTATTTATATGATGGTTGTCATCAGCAGAATAATGTCCTCTCTCACAAAGATGTCCATGCCCTAAACCCCAGACAGAACGTGTGAATATTTTATATGGCAAGAGGGACTTCTGAAATGTGATTAAGGGCACTGACCTTGAGATGGGGAGGGTATTCTGGATTATCTGTGTGGTCCCAGTTAAACTTCCAGTTCTTGAAGCAGAGCACCATTCCTCACTGGCTACAGACCTGAGATGGAAAAAGAAGGAGGGGGAATTTGAGGCACTAGACTTGCTGTTGTTGGCTTAGAAATTATGAAAAGGAACCATAAAATAAAAAATTCGGACAGCTTCTAGAAGTGGGAAAGGCTCTCACCTAACAATTAATGACCCAAATGATCAGGAAATGGATCTTTCCCTAGGACTTCCCGAGGACAACACAGCTCTGTCCACACTCTGAGACCCATGTTGGATTTCTAACATATAGAACTAGAAGATAATAAATTTGCATTGTTTAAGCCACTGTTTATTATAATTTGTTATAACAACAATAGAAAATTAATACCTTTTTGTATTCAACCCACCTGAGGGACAGGAGACCCTCCCATCAGTGATCTTTTGCTACAGAAATTCTGCTTTCAGTTATGCACATTGAAGTTTTCCCATTGCATGGATTTACACATGCACTCTGATGTGTAAAAAGCTAAGTAAGCTACTTTAATATTTCAAAATACTTAAATATGAATTGCTGTTTAACAAGATTTGCCATTCTTGTGATTTCAGTAATGCCTGATGGGTTAGCAAGGTCACAACCTTGCTTGCAGTTACATAATTAAATGATTGAATGCAGTCAATATTTACACAATGGTCATTGCCTTTGATACGCAGCTAATACTAAGAAAATGTGTTCTGAAGGTTTGATATTTCCTTTTGCTCCCAAAGGACCTCATATAAAGGTTCTGAACTTTACATTAAAGATTTGTTGTCCTGTCAAGCTGAAATGTGTTGGGTTAAGCACAACAGAACAATGAACAGTACTTTACCTTTTATAAAAAATAATCTGCATTTTAGACATATCTAAATTTCAAACATAACACTTCACATGAACACTTCAGCCTAATCTTCTTTGAAGATATCTTCTCCACTCATAAATTTGAACAATACAATCAGAACTGTTGTGAAAAATAATTCATTGTAATTGCCATAAACAAGACATATGAAGAATTGATATCATTCTAATATTTTAGCTAAATATTTTGTTGTTATACTCAGTGGAAATAAAGGTATAAAAAAGATGGACTTCCTTGTAAAAGTATTAAATACTATAATTTAAATTAAATATCTGGTTTACAAAGAAGTTTTTTCCCATTTGGGAGGATAGTCAAGATCTATCTTTAAGTATAAATAATACATAAAGATAATTTTTTTAAATATAGGAGGAATTTATTTTGAAGGAGTGTGTTTAGTGGCCCAATGCTAATTCTAAATCCTGACTCTTAAAATTACATCAGGAAGACAGACTACTATCATGAAATAATAAATTATGTCTTTACTAGAGGCCTGGTGCATGAAATTCATGCACTGGAAGGGGAGTCCCTCAGCCTGGCCTGCCCCCTCTCACAGTTTGGGAACCTTCAGGGGTGCGAGATGACCCGGCAATCAGGGGAAAGTGATGCCCCCATCATACCTCTGCTGCTGCCACTGCCAGCAGTGCAAGTCTCAGCCGGCCCTGGTGGCTGGGCAGCTGCCATCCGAGGCTTGCCTGTGCTTCAGGCCATTCCTGGGTGGCTGGGGCTGAGAGGACTGGGGGACTCTAGGCAGACGTGCAGAGCAGCCAGAAGTGCCTGGGGGTGGGCATGGCTGAGCCACGCACCTGCCTCCCTGGCAGGGCTGAGGGGATTGGGCACCGCCATCTTGTGGCTGTGTGTACCACCACCTTTGAGGGCATGGTAGTCAATTAGCATATTCCCTCTTTATTGGCTGTGGGTGCCGCCACCTTGTGAGGCTGTGATGGTCAATTAACATATTTCTTCTTTATTAGATAGGCTTTTCTGTTTTCTATTACTTTCTGATAAAAAATGCTTAATAGACACATATGCTAAGCATAGATATGATATTTCATTTTGCAGATACTAGAATCCAAGAACATGAAGTAATGTCTGTGATTTGTGGTTCAGTCTTTCTGTTTATTTTTCAGCAAGATTGTGCCAAGTACTCTTGCCCCTTGTGAATAACATCAACTGGTATGCTTTGGTCAGGGTGTAGTATAATTAATGTGAATGTAATAAGTTGATTATTTGCTGACATTATCCAATGAGCAAAGTGCAGTGAGAGGCAAAGTGCTGGACAGTGTGGGCTTTGAAGATGAATGAAATCCTGACCTTCAGGAGCACAAACAACCTCAAGAAATGTCCAGTGATACTGGCAGTGGGAGCGATACGATGGTTCTGGTGTGGTGGTGGACATTGTGTGTAGCTAATTGCTTTTCTTGAATAAGAATTGTTGTAAAATTTATATTATATTCAATAGGTACAATGTTACAATGTTTTGTTTTGGAGGTACTAAAAAAATTTATAATGATATCCTTCACAAATCACAAGGATTATAATCCTTTTCTTTGCTACATGTTTTTCAAACTACTGGGTTTTCATTAGTAACCCAGGTACATTTTCATCAGTAATGATAACACATTAAAATTATTTATAAATATAATATATTAATATAAAACCAGAAATCAACAAAATACACTAACTACTTCTATGCCTTACTGAATCCTCATCATAACAAAGATCTGGTTAGCAATAATTTTTCAGTGATGTTTTCTCAAGGCAATTTTAACATTTCAGGAGTCAAAATATCAGGTTTTCAAATGTCAGAATAAATGCACAGAGCTCCTATTTCTGCTCAGGAAAATAAATTTTTGAATGTGTTTATTAGATTTCCTATATTCCTCAGTATAAGTGTAACATTGCTGTGGAATATAGTCATATCAATTTTTCTCTCCAATCTTTACACTAATTTAGGGTTGCCAGATAAAATACACTAGTAGGCCACCCAGTCAAATTTGGATTTCAGGTAAGCAATAAATACTTAATTTTAGTACATTCCATGAAATATTTGGGATATTGTTATGTTAAATATTTAATATATGAATTTCAAATTTTTGTGGGATGAACCATACTGTAATTGCTATTTCATTCTTATTTTCTAAATGAATGATAGAACACCTCCCCCTTACTTTCTTCAGTATAAGGTGTTTAATTTTGTCACACAGTGTAGTTACAGTAATCCCTCTTTTATCCTTGGAAGACACTTTCAAGACTCTCAGTGGATGCCTAAAATTATGAATAGTACCAACCTCTATATATACTATGTTTTCCTGAACATGTATGCTTATGATAAATCTTAGTGCCCTCTTCATCTAAACAAAGAACTTATCAGGTAGCTGTAACATTTGCAGTTTGAGGTGTAACAGCAAAACTACTACACATTTTTTTCTTCATAATTTGAAAGACAAAGGATTCATTCTTACTATAGATGTTAGTAACCCCAGACTATTTTTAAAAAATATATTTTATTGATTTTTTTTTACAGAGAGGAAGGGAGAAGAACAGAGAATTAGAAACATCGATAAGAGAGAAACATCAATCAGCTGCCTCCTGCACAGTCCCCACCAGGGATGTGCCTGCAATCAAGGCACATGCCCTTGACCAGAATCGAATCTGGGACCCTTGAGTCCGCAGGCCGATGCTCTATCCACTGAGCCAAACTGGTTAGGGCCAGACTATTTTTTTCTCTTGTTAAATAGAGAACATTCATCTTTTTACTTAAACACTACCCTTGCACTTTGGGTAAAATAAAGGTTGCTTGAACACAAGCAGTGTGATCTAATCACAGTTGATTTTATAACTGAGATGGCTACTATGTGACTAATGGACAGAAAGTGTGTACAGCGTGGAGATGCTGGAAAAAGGAACGATTCATGACCTATGCGGGACGGCGTAGGGCAGGCTGAGAATTCATTATGCTACTCAGAACAGCACAATTTAAAAGCTACCAAGTGTTTATTTCTGTAATTTTCCATTTAATATTTTCAATCCTTGTTTGACCACAGGAAACTCAAATGTCAGAAAGTGAAACCATGGATGGGGCTTGGGGGAGGACTACTGTATTAAATATTCTAGTAAGATGTTAGAGAAATAACTGAGAGTTAGATGATAATGTTTTATAATTTTTACCTCTCTTAATTACATACAAACCATACAATAAGCCTATTGTATAGAAGTAAGGCTCTAAAATATAAAACAATCAAGTAACTTAATACAAGACAAATAAAAGTGTTGAAGTAGAAATGGAGAAATGACACAGTTGTACTTGGTCACTTTGTCCCTTCAGCCAGTTCCCCAGCGTGGATTCAGGGGCTATCCCACGACCACTGCTGCCACCAGTTGTCCTGGGACTCATTCCATTTCATTGAGCATACAGGTAACACCGGAAGGGTGTTTTATGTGCAGGAGGGTGCTATTTAGTCTAAGTTCCTGGGAAGGAATTGAGAAAAGACTTGGAGTGCAAAGAGCACATCATACCTATTGGTGTGCACCAAGTAAGGGGCTGGATTCTGAGGAACTAGAAATCCCACTATAAGCTGATGGAAGGGGCCAGCAATATTGGACAATGAGTGTTGAGTATAAGTGGTACAAGCTCAAGTGGAGACTGAGCATGCTGTGGGTGATGGATCAAATACACAAAGCTCCAAATTGTTTGGAAATGCCCTTTATTCTAGGCATGTGCTTCACTACTGAGATTTGCCCTCTAGTTTTATTAAGATACTAGGGGCCTGGTGCACAAAAATTTGTGCACTCGGGGGGTCCCTCAGCCCAGCCTGTGCCCTCTCATGGTCTGGGACCCCTCAGGGGATGTCCACCTGCTGGCATGCCTGGCCAGCCTGGGTGAGGGGATGATGGCTGTTTGCAGGCTGGCCAAGCCCCCCAGTGTGGACCCTCACCCCATTGGGGTGTGGCAAGCCTGGGTGAGGGGCTCAGGGCTGTTTTCAGGCTTTCAGGCTGCCCACAGCTCCCATTGATCCAAGGTCCCAGCGAGGCTGGCTGGAATTAGGCTTCTGGGGTTTATTTATCTTCTATAATTGAAACACTGTTACTTTGAGCCAAGGCCTAGGCAGGTAAGGAAGCCTCCTGTTTGTTTCAGCTCCATGGCTTCTATAATTGGAACATTGTTACTGTGAGCAGAGGCTCAGCCAGCCTAGGCAGGCAGTTGCAATGGAAGCCTACTGTTTACTCTAGCTCCGGGCTGCTGGCTGCCATCTTGGCTGGGTTAATTTGCATACAGCCACTCTGATTGGCTGGCATGGCGTGGCTAGTGGGCGTGGCTTAGACATCCTGGAGAGGTGGTTAATTTGCATATTACTCTTTTATTAGTTTAGATAATTGATACTCAGCACTGTATAAGTTTAAGGTGTACAGAATAATGGTTTGACTTATATATATTGTGAACAGATTACCACATAAGTTTATTTAATATATATGTAATCTCATTTAAACACACACAATGTTTACAGCTAGGATTTTATTACGTGGGAGGACATAAAACTAAAACATAGTACTTAAGTAGATGTCTGCCATAATTTGATTCATATATTTTGGTTCTTGAAATAGTCAAAATAGTCAAACATTATATCTTAATTCAATAAAATTATAATTTATAGAACCTTTTAGAAATTCACACTGAGGAATTTTGTTTTGCTTGATTTTATGACGCCTTAATTTTGATGGTTTGGTATTTGCTTTTTATACATTTTTTTACACCTAATGGCTGTCTACATTTTTGTACTAGCTAATAAATGGTTCCATGCATTTTATATTTTTATTTAATTTTAAAAAGTAACATAGGTATTTTTAATAGCAGACTTTAATACTGCTGCACACTCTCTCTGTCTGTGAGCTTTGGTGATCGAAGACAGAATGCCATATTTAGATGCTGTGGGAGCTTTATGTGAGTAGCGATGGTGAGTTGGGTGCTTCCAGGCCTCTTTAGAAACATAATTTTTTAAAAAAAATATATTTTTATCAATTTTAGAGAGGAAGAGAGAGGGAGAGAAGGGAGAGAGAGAGATAGAAACATCAGTTGGCTGCCTCCTGCATACCCCCTGCTAAGGACTGAGCCCACAGTCTTTGGCATGTACCCTGCTTGGGAGTTGAACCAGAGACCTCGGTCATAGGATGATGTTCAGTCTACTGAGATGCACAGGCTGGGCAAGAAACAGATACTTTTTAACAGGTCAGGATTTTAGGTAGATATCTATTATTGTAATCTAAATTACAACATTTCCTTTCCTGTACCACTAGTAAACTTTCTTTAATCTATTTTTGCTTTTTAAAGATACCAACTCTCTTCACTGTTCTTTATAATCTTCTTTTAAAAACTGTAATATAGCATGCTGTTCTTTCTTCAACAACCTACATTTTCCTGTAGTCATTCATTTTCTCATGTTTATCTCATTAAGGCCTAGATCACTAAATACATAGCTTAAAATGTTAAGTATCAATAATTGAATTTCTGATAAATTTTCTGAAGTATAGAAAATAAACTTACTAATTAACTATCTCCATTTTTAGATATTTGTTAAAACATAGTTTGAATGTAAAGTTTTGATTTACTGTTCAGACTTAAGTCTCCTATTAGCATAAACCTGAAGGTTGGCCCTGTGACTGCAGCCAGCTTAGCTTTCCGGAGGAGCAGGCTAAGGACAAAGTTAGGCAACTCTTGCCCTGCAGAATGCGTAGTTGAGTTGCACCTACCACAAGCAGGTGGCCAGGGGAGTTCCACTTCACGGTGAAGAGTCTATTTTTTCCTAATCATAATGTAAAGAGGGATCTAAGACAGAAAAATAAAATAAAATGAAGGACACTGATGGAGTATAAGGAAATTTGAAACAACGAATGAAGATGGATTCAAAGTAATACACAAGTTTAAGTGCAGATCACTGTTGGTACAAACATTCGGGAGCACCAGAAAGCATAACAACAGGCTAGATATTTCAGGAACAGAGAAAAATGCTGAATGACTAGAAAGTATCTCTTTCAACATTGATTCAGCCAAGAAAGATTGAATGATTAAACAATTAAAGGAATGTTTTAGTGAATACTAAAATTATTTTGACTGACTTTAATGCTATCAAAATTTTACAGTAAGGTGTAGCTGAGAAGTCATGGGTGGTTCGGTTATGGCTATGATAGACCTTATTCAACAAGTTGTGTTCAAAATATTTCATTTCAGCTTGTATTATTCTTGGCCAGTAACAGAAGTGATGGCAGATGGGACCATGAAAAGGCAACGCCATGGGGTCTCAAGGAAGCACTCTTTTTTTTTTTCTCCTTAGAATTTATGGCTATTTAAAAACAAAAAAGTATATGACCTAAGTAATTTAAAAGAATTTGACCTATGGGAAAATGTGCTGACGCTAGTTTTGCATGGTTTAGAGAGTTAGTCTACATTTTTTCACAAAAGAATTTTGATTTTACTTTAATAAATTCACTGAAAAAACTATGAATACCAAAAATGTGCCAGGACATTGTGATAGGTGGGTGAAGACATTAATGAATACAGTATGCAAGCTTTTTACCATCTTAGAATTTATATTCTAATGAGAACTTTGATCAGTACATAAGTTATCATAGAAGGACATGAAATAATTTGTAATAACTATAAAAAAAGAAAAATATGTGCCTTATTAGAAAACAATGTGTACACGGGGTGTATATATGTGAATGATTACTTTGTTCAAGAGATCTGTGCCAAACTAAGATCAATTTTTTTTGCTAATAATTTAAAAAATTTTAATCTTAAACTACAGTTTACATTCAACACTTTTAAAAAATATTAGATTTGAGTGCACAGCACAGAAAATAGACATTCATATAGGTTACAGAGTATTCTCTTCAATAATTTAAGTGCCCATATGGCACTTTAGATAGCTATTGCAATATTAACTACTAGAGTCCCGATACATGAAATTTGTGCACTTGGGGGGTCCTTCAGCCCAGTCTGTGCCCTCTTGTGGTCTGGGAGCCCTCAGGGGATGTCCGACTGACAGCTTAGTCCCTCTTCCCATGGACATGCTTAGTACTGCTTTGGAGGTGGGAGAGGCTCCTACCACCACCACTGTGCTCACCAGCTGTAAGCCTGGCTTCTGGCTGAGTGGCATTCCCCCTGTGGGAGCATACTGACCACCAGGGGGAAGCTCCTGCATTGAGCACCTGCCCCCTGGTGGTCAGTGCATGTCATAGAGAGTGGTTGAGCAGCCTTAGCATATCATTAGCATATTACACTTTGATTGGTTGAATGGACAACTGGACACTTAGCATATTAGGCTTTTATTATATAGGATATCCCCTATGCTTTACCCATATTTTGACTATTTTGCAATTACCAATTACTACTTATTAATCTCATCCACTTTTTTAAAACCCATCCCCTAATACCTTCCCCCCCACCCCCCGTCTCCATCTCTCCATCAATTTGTTATTTGTATCTATTTTATTTTTCTGTGTTTTGTGACTTAGATTCCACATACAAGTTATATTATGCCAAATTAAGTTTTAAACTGAAGTCTTTACTGTCTGATCTATGAATCTCTCATCGTGATGAACTGAACTCGTGAATAGAATATTCCAGAATAAGTTTGGTGAGGATGACATTTCTATTTCAATAATAAATGATTATAACATACTTGGATATTTTTCATAGTATTGGTTGTTCCCAGAACAAACTGAGTAGTAGTAATAATTCATAGAAAACACCAAGTATTAATAATAATAGTGAATTATTGTGTTGGGTTTATCTAATAGTTTGAAATTCCATAAATTTCAAGTAGAAAATCATCAGGTTTTATAGTGCATGGTAAGAATGTAAAGCAAAATATTTAATTTTCTGCATGAACACAAATCTTTGCTTTTAAATTACTTGAGCAACTTTTTTTTTTGCAAATTGCTTTTTATATTTACTACTTAGATTTGAAATGGGAATGTGTAATTTTCTTAGTTGGATTTAGACTTTTTCCTCAGGAAATGGTTTGTAATATTTCCATTAATATTTAAGCTATGCATTTGCTTCATCAGCTTTCAGTTCCATGTAAGCAAGTAACCTTGTCTCCCTGTTATATGAAAGAGGGAGAGACCTTTACAAATTCACTTATGTCCCAGAATTGCTGCAAACATGGAAAAGCCTTTTATTGATTTATAGCAGATTTTATGTCAATGCAAGAAGCCATCATTAATAGCATTATTGATAACATATATTGTAAGTTAAGTGAAAACAAGTTCTTTTGGATACTTACAAAAATGTTGGTAGCTTTGTAGAGTGAAGAGAATGTCATCTTTGAAAATACTTTGTAAAAAGTGAAATAAAGGTGTTACTAAAAAGAAGTTGGCAGCAAAAGCATATACCTAAAATACTATTTATTTTATGATTATGATTATGAAGAAGTTACAGTTATTTTACTGAGAAGAGTGCCAACCTTAAGATGAAAGAAAATCACACTCGAGAATGAAACACAAAGAACTTCTTGAATTTTGTTGTTAAAGAGAATGCTGTTAGGAAAAGACTCTTTAGATGTATCACAGGTATTAGTAACAATCATATTTATTGTGCAGTCACACCATGGCAAATTCATGCTAATCATTTCACACACATCTTTTTATTTTTTTGTTAATCCATACCTAAGAATATGCTTTAATTAATTTTTAGAGAGCATGGAAGGGAGGGAGACAGAGAGAAATATCAATGTGAGAGAGACACATCTATTAGGTGCCTCCCACACGGGTCCCGACCCAGAAGCCGGGGATTGATTGACCGTGCAACTGAGGTACATGCCCTCAGCTGCAGGGACCCTTCAGTCCACAGGTGGATGCTCTATACATTGTGCCAAACCGGCTAGGGCACAATATGAGACATCTGACATGTAGAGAGGTTAATTTGGCCAATGTCACAAAGCTATTATTTGCTTGAGTTAGTAGGTAATATTGGGAGCTTTTATGTGAACATTATTTTTGCCAAAATGTATTGGGTTTTGCTATAATAATGGCCACTAGTAGTTATATCACCATCATTCTTTTTAAAAAAAATATATTTTATTGATTTTTTACAGAGAGGAAGGGAGAGAGACAGAGAGTTAGAAACATTGATGAGATAGAAACATCGATCTGCTGCCTCCTGCACACCTCCTCCTGGGGATGTGCCTGCAACCAAGGTACATGCCCTTGGCCGGAATCGAACCTGGGACCTTTCAGTCCGCAGGCCAATGCTCTATCCACTGAGCCAAACTGGTTAGGGCAACCATCATTCTTAAGACATGTATTTATGGATCAAGTGATATAATATGTTCAATGAGCTCTTAGTTATAAAAGTATCTGGCTAGTTAACTCTATGCATATATGTATACACACATACACACATTCATTTGATTAGAAAAGAAATACCTAAACTTGTTTAACAGTATTATATTAGTTAAAATATACCTACTACAATTATCTCTATAAACTATTATTTTGCTTGTAGTTATCTAATAAAAGAGAAACATGCAAATTGATGTCACTCTGCTACACCTAAGCCACGTCCACCAGCCAATCAGAGTGACTATTAACCCAATCAAGATTGCCACCGGCAGCCACAGAGCTGGAGCAAGCAGGAGGCTTGGTTATGGAGGAAGCCAAGCTTCCCGCCTGCCTAGGCCAGCTGTGGCCTCTGCTCAAGGCAACAAAGTTTCAATTACAGAAGATAAATAAACCCCAGATACCTGCTTCCAGCCAGCCTTGCTGGAAGCTTGGGTTGCTGGGGGCCTTGACCAGCATACAAACAACCATTAGCCCCTCACGCAGGCTGGCCAGGCATCCCAGCGGGGACCCGCACCCTGAAAGGGCTGTAGCCAGCCTGCAAACAGCCATCAGTCACTCACCCAAGCTGACCAGACACCCCAGCAGGACGCCCCTCCCTGATCCAGGACACCCTTCATGGCAAACCAGCCAGCCCCCACCCATGTACCAGGTCTCTATCCTATATAATAAAAGGGTAATATGCAAATTGACCCTAACAGCAGAACAACTAGGAATGACTGGTCACTATGACATACACTGGCCACCAGGGGGCAGATGCTCAATGCGGGAGCTGCCCCCTGGGTGGTCATTGTGCTCCCACAGGGGAACTCTGCTCAGCTACAAGCCCAGCTGTCAGCTGCCAGCACAGCAGTGGTGGCAGGAGCCTCTCCTGCCTCCTCAGCAGCACTAAGGATGTCTGACTGCAGTTTAGGCCTGCACCCCGCTGGCAAGTGGACATCCTCCGAGGGCTCCTGGGCTGCTAGAGGGATGTCTAACTGCCAGCTTAGGCCTGATCCTCAGAGAGCAGGCCTAAGCCAGCAAGTGGACATTCCCTGAGGAGTCCCAGATTATGAGGGGGCACAGGTGGGCTTGGCTGAGGGACCTCTCTGAGTGCACAAATTTTTGTGCACCTGGCCCCTAGTATATACACTGTGTCCTCTCACAGTCTGGGACCCCTCTGGGCATGTACACCTGCTGGCATGCCTGGTCAGCCTGGTTGAGGAGCTGATGGCTGTTTGTAGGCTGGCCAAGCCTCCCAGTGGGGACCCTTACCCCATTGGGGTGTGGCCAGTGTGGGTGACGGGCTGAGGGCTGTTTTCAGGCTTTCAGTCTGCCCTCAGCTCCCACTGACCCAATGTCCCAGCAAGGCTGGCTGGAAGCAGGTATCTGGGGTTTATTTATCTTCTATAATTGATACTGTTCCTTTAAGCTGAGGGCTAGGCAGGTAATGAAGCCTCCTGTTGGCTTCAGTTTCATGGTTTCTATAATTGAAAGAATGTTGCCTTAGTAGATTCTAGGCAGGCAGTTTCCTCCATTGCTGGTGCAATGGAAGCCTGCTGTTTGGTTCAGCTCTGTGGCTTCTATAATTGCAACAATGTTGCTTGGAGCACAGAGAGACGCAGCCAGCCGGCCGGCAGACAGTTTACTCCTGCTGCAACAGAAGCCTCTGTTTACTCCAGCTCCGTGACTGCCAGCCTCCATCTTGGCTGGGTTAATTTGCATATAGCCGCTCTGATTGGTTGATGGGCATGGCTTAGGCATCCCATACATATGCTCAATTTCAATATTACTCTTTTATTACATTAGATATGAAACATCTCATCCCCACATCCCTAAGTATCTTTCAGTTAATAGCTTTCTGTCTGTATTCACATAAAGAATATTTTTATGTTATATATTCACTAGAGGCCCGGTCCATGGATTTGTGCACATTGAAAGGAAATTAATTAGAAGATGCCCAGCAGGGCAGAATTGGGCAAAACAGGCCGGACATGCCCTGGAGGCAACCTCCTGTGGTCCCTCCCAGGCCAGCTGCACATGGGACAGCACTGAAGGGCATCTGTGGAGTGAGAAGGATCCCTCCAGCAGGTGAGGTCCCTGGGCCTGGCCTGTGGGGATCAGGCCAAAATTGTCAGTCTGACAACCCCTGAGCGTTCCCAGAGTGCAAGAGGACACTCTCCAAAGTTGCTGTTGCTCGGCAGCTCCTGCATTGAGCGTCTGCCCCTTGGTGGTTAGCCATATCTACTGGCCAATCACCCAGTCAGCCAGTTAGCCAGAGGGCTGGTTGCTTAGACTTCTATAATAATAAAAGCATAATATGCTAATTAGACCAGACAGCCGAACGACCTTCATCCAGACATTCTTCTAGATGAAGCCATGGTGGTGGGGGCTGAGGCAGAGGTGGTTAGGGATGATCAGGCAGGCAGATGAGCAGTTAGGGGCAACTAGGCAGGCAGGCAGAGTGGTTAGGGGCAATGAAGCAGGCAGGCAGAGGTAGTTAGGGGTGATCAAGCAGGCAGGCAGGGTGGTTAGGAGTGATCAGGCAGGCAGGCAGAGGCAGTCAGGGGCAATCCGACAGGCAGGCAAGTGGTTAAGAGCCAGTGGTCCCAGATTGCGAGAGGGATATCAGACTGCTGGTTTAGCCCACAGGGATCAGGCTTAAATTGGCAGTCGGATATCCCCCGAGGGGTCCCAGATTTCGGGAGGGTGCAGGCTGGGCTGAGGGTTCCCCCCATCCAGTGCACGATTTTTGGGCACCGGGCCTCTAGTTTATATAGATAGATTTTGCTTCAATAGCTTTCTAGCAAAACGGCTGACTTCACATCTCTGTATTTTGGGCCTGTGCTACTCAGTGTTACTATGCATTGGTGTCATCTAGGAACTAGTTGAAGATTTGGATTCAGAAAGTCTGGCTTAGAGCCTGGATTCCTCATTTCTTTAAAAACCCAGATGATGATGCCCTTAGTGAAGGCCACTCTGTCTAGAACTTTACCTTCCTCTGGCACTTTTCCAAACTCATTTTCTTTCTCTAAATAAACCCTCTTAGAACCCCTAATAGTGAGTTTCATGAGGAAATATGGAAGAATACAATATAGGCACAACTGAATTTGCCTTAGAAGAGATTAAGTACTTTTGAATAAGTTTGGATGAGAAAACAGATTAGAATGGGGAGTGGAATGAAGTCTGCTGAAAAGAATTGTAGCAAAAATTGGAGAAGGAACTTGAATGTTAACTATATCAAACACAGTGATACATGTGTGCAAACGTTTCTCGGGAATGTGACCCAGATCCATGCACTTCAGTAACGAGAATCTTATATGTGTTGCTCCAGAGAAGTTTTGTAGAGTTCCAGACCTCAAAGAAAAACATCAAATGGCTAGCAATGCCTGAGGTCCACCTGCATCAAGCTGCAGGGAAATATTTATATGTTACTATATTTACTAGCTGCATTTGCAACTCTACAGTGACTACTATCTAAAATCATAGGACTCTTTGGTTTGTTTAATTTTGTTCTCTTTTATTTTAAAAAATGAACCCTGTTTTCTGTGGTTTGTTTGTTGAATTGGAAATATAATAGTGGGACCTATGTTCTAGCATATAGTGTACAGAAGGTAAAAGCTGAAAAGGCACAAAATAGACATCTGAGATATTGTACAAATTTGTTGGGAGTTTTTTGTTGTAGTTGTATTAGGGATGTTTGGGTCAGTCAGCTTGTGTTAGTTCTGTGGAATTAGAGTCTTGTCTCTATAATGCCATTGTTGACAGGCTCCTATAAAGAACAAACAATAATTAAATTATCCACTGCTCTTCAGGTTTTCTTTTCTACTTTTGGACATTTATAGGTATGTTACTTACAGTATTATTTTACCTATTATTTATGTATATGTCTTCAAATTTCTATCAGACACATGCATTATCATGAAAGTATCTAGATTATATAATAATACATATTATTTGATACATTATTCAATTCTTTTTTTTTCTGACAAGGCATAGCCATTTTATCCTGAATTCCTTTTAATAATAGGAAGAGATAACATGACTCCAGTGATATTTGAGGGAAATATATATATTTTGATATGTCTAATAAAATAATGAATACAACTGTCACTAGTTCTTAAAGGAAGTACAACATATACTCCTTATTAAAATGAGAGGTCTTTAAGTATTTTTGTAACTATTAAGTTGATTGCTGATTTTAGAAGAGGATATTTTTAAGTCACATACATTTTTAATAGCATCTTTCATAATATGATTTATTTCAATAATGAAGTTTAATGAAATCAATAGGTGCATTTTTCCAGAGGCTATAATTGAAAACAAAATTTAAAGCACAATACCTTTTTTAAAAAATATATATTTTAAAAAATATATTTTTACTGATTTCAGAGAGGAATGGAGGGGAGGGAAGGAGGGAGGCAGGGAGAGAGAGA
>PVJC01029626.1:11353-21840 GCA_004026665.1 Murina feae | reverse complement strand
AAAAATCTTAGAAGACTCCATAGGCAGCAAAATACCAGACATATGTCATAGCAATATCTTTACCAATAAAACTCCTAGGACAATGGAAACTAAGGAGAAAATAAACAAATGGGGCTACATCAAAATAAAAAGCTTCTGCACAGCAAAAGAAACCATCAACAAAACAACAAGAAAGCTCACTACATGGGAGAACATATTTACCAATGTTATCTCCGAGAAGGGTTTAATCTCCAAAATTTATAGGGAACTCATACAACAAAAGGAAGATAAACAATCCAATAAAAAATGGGCAAAGGACCTAAATAGATACTTTTCAAGAGGACATACAGAATGTCTAGAGACATATGAAAACAGGCTCAAAGTCACTAATCATCCGAGAGATGCAAATCAAAACAATGAGGTACCATCTCACACCTATCAGGGCAGCTATCATCAACAAATCAACAAACAACAAGTGCTGGAGAGGATGCAGAGAAAAAGGAACCCTCTTGCACTGCTAGTCGGAATGCAGACTGGTGTAGTCATTGTGGAGAACAGTATTGTATTTCCTCAAAATATTAAAAATGGAACTTCCATGTGACCCAGTAATCCCACTTCTAGGAATGTATCCCAAGAAAACAGAAACACCAATCAGAAAGGATATATGCACCCCTATGTTCTTAGCACAGTTTATAATAGCTAAGATTTGGAAACAGCCTAAGTGCCCATCAGCAGACAAGTGGATTAGAAAACTATGGTACATCTACACAATGAATACTATGCTGCTGTAAAAAAGGATTTCTTACCATTTGCAACAGCATAGATGGAACTAGAGAGCATTATGCTAAGTGAAATAAGCCAGTCAGAGAAAGATAAATATCACATGATCTCACTCATTTGTGGAATATAATGAACAACATAAACTGATGAACAATAGAACCAAAGCCCTAACCGGTTTGGCTCAGTGGATGGAGCATTGGTCTGTGGATTGAAAGGTCGATTCTGGTCAAAGGCATGTTCCTTGGTTGCAGGCACATCTCCAGTGGGGGTGTGTGCAGGAGGCAGCTGAATGATGTTTCTAACTCTTTATCCCTCTCCCTTCCTCTCTGTAAGAAAAATCAATAAAATATATATATTAAAAAAGAAACACCAGAGACATAGAAGCATCAAACAGACTGTCCAACCTATGAGGGAAAGTTGGGGGTGAAGGAGTAGGAGATCAACCAAAGGAGTTGTATGCATGCATATGAGCAAAACCAATGGACACAGACAGTAGGGGGGTGAGGTCTTGTGCTTTGGGGAGGAGGTGGCAGGGGAGAGGTCAATGGGGGGGAAAAAGGAGACTCATGTAATACTTTAAACAATAAAGAATTTAAAAACAGGAGAAACCAAGATGGTGGCATAGGTAAACACCGGGAATTGCTGCCTCGCACAACCATTTCAAAACCACAATGAAAAGAAAAAATGGACACCACCCAGACCCACAGGAAGCCTTGCTGAGTGGAAATTCTACAACTAGAAAGAGACTGAGACTCAGAGGAGGTGCAGAAATAAAGTGCAGAAGTACAAAGGCGCGTGCAAAGGGGGCTCGCAGAAAGGGCTGGCAGCTGAGGACATGGTTGTCTTTTTCATACCGGAGGGAGGCACAAGCTCCTGACGGCTCTGAACTCCACTTCCGGGTGAGTTTGTGGGGACCCAGACTCATATAGGAAGAAGCTGGACTGTCTGGCACCATCTGGCACTGGGAGGATCTCCACAGCGGCTTTCTCTCGGCAGTGCCGGCAGTCACTGAGACCCGGTGCCTCTTAGGACAGGGCTGAGAATCAGCCATAGCTGTTTGCTCCACCCTGTTGATTCCTGAGACCCTGCCCCACCCAAGCTGTGTGCATAGGCTTTTGCATATATAAGGCTGGGAAGCCTCAGGCAGAAGCTAAAATAGCATCTCCTTAGAGATCCAAGAGCCAGAGTACCCAGCAGTCAGAGCAGGACCACCCAGACTACAACTCCTCAGATCCATAAGGGACACAGTCAGGGGGCAGACTCAGTGAGCACCAAAGCTCCACTGAAGCAAGTCTTGCCCCATAAGGGTGTCTCCAGCACAGAAGTTCTCCCACCACAGACACAGTTGATTCTCACATCCAAGTGGCCTGGAAGTCAATTCCTCTCAGTGATACCAACAACAATCAAGGCTTAGCTACAAGACTGTGCACAAAGCCAAAAAGTGGTGCAACAAGTAATTGGGGAGGCTGAGCCACTGGGTCCTATAGGACACCTAGCACAGAAAGCCACTCTATCAATGCAGGGAAGCAGCCAAAATGGGGAGACAAAGAAACAGATCACAAATGACAGAAATGGAGGAAAGCAAACTACTGGATATAGAGTTCAAAACCACGGTTATAAGGTTTTCCAAGAATGTTCTAGAGACTGCTGATAAATTTAAAAAGGACCAGCTAGAAATTAAGCATACACTGACTGAAATAAAGAATAATATACAGAGATCCAACAGCAGACTAGAAGATCGCAAGAATCAAGTCAAAGAATTGAAGTATGAAGAAGTAAAAAACACTCAACTGGAAAAGCAAAAAGAAAAAAAATCCAAAAATATGAAGATAGTGTAAGGAGCCTCTGGGACAACTTCAAGCATACCAACATCAGAATTATAAGGGTGCCAGAAGAAGAGAGAGAGAGCAAGATATTGAAAACCTATTTGAAGAAATGACAGAAAACTTCCCCTACCTGGTGAAAGAAATAGACTTACAAGTCCAGGAAGTGCAGAGGACCCCAAACAAAAAAAAATCCAAGGAGGACCACACCAAGACACATCATAATTAAAATGCCAAGGACAAAAGACAAAGAGAATCTTAAAAGCAGCAAGAGAAAAGAAGACAGTTACCTACAAGGGCGCACCCATACGACTGTCAGCTGATTTCTCAACAGAAACTTTGCAGGCCAGAAGGGAGTGGCAAGAAATATTTGAAGTGATGAATAGCAAGAACCTACAACCAAGATTACTTTACCCAGCAAAGCTATCATTCAGAATTGAAGGTCAGATAGAGAGCTTCACAGACAAGAAAAAGCTAAAAGAGTTCATCACCAACCAACCAGTATTATATGAAATGCTGAAAGGTATCCTTTGAGAAGTGGAAGAAGAAAAAGTAAAGATAAAAATGATGAACAACAAATACATATCCATTAAGTGAACCTAAAAATCAAGTGAATAAAAAATCTGATGAACAGAATAAACTGGTGAATAGAATAGAATCAGGGACATAGAAAGGGAGTGGACTGACAATTTTCAGGGGGAAAGGGGTGTTGGGGGTACGGGAAGAGACTGGACAAAAATGGTACACCTATGGAGGAGGACAGTGCGGAGTGGTAAGGGCAGAGGGTGGGGTGGGAACTGGAAGGAAGGCAGCTATGGGGGGAAAAAAGAGGAACAACTGTAATAATATGAGCAATAAAGATTAAAAAAATAATTTAAAAACAAAAAATACTCACAGTGTTCTCTACCCCTGGAGGCAGGAGAGATTCCTTATCCCGTTCCAGGGATTGACATGCCCCGAGTATTGCCCAACAAGAAAGCCTGCCTGAGCCTTGTGTTTAGTTTTTATTGAGGCTCCATTACATAGGTATGATTGACTGATTACCTGTGGTTGATTTGAGTTGCCAGGTGCACTGATTTACCAGATGACTAAAAGTCCCCACCCAAAATAACATGGTTGGTTTTTCTGACATGCCTAAGACTATCAGGTGTGGCCAGCCCCACCCTAAAATTCATTGTGAGCAGCTCAGCGTTAAACAAAGACACTTCTATGAGGTATGGTTTAGATTACCTCCCAGAAGCTACAGGGATAGGCCAGACCTTCGGGAAAGATCAAACTCTTTATTACATACTAGAGCCCCAATGCCGGAAATTCGTGGAAGAGTAGGCCTTCCTTCCCCTGGCTGCCAGCACTGGCTTCCCTCTAAGCACCCAGGACCCAGGCTTCCCTTGGGCTGCTGGCAGGCATCTGGGACTCGGGCTTCCCTTGCAGCCTCGGCTTCATCTAGAAGGACGTCTGGTCTAATTAGCATATTATGCTTTTATTATTATAGAAGATCATTAATTACTGCCCCTGACACCTGCACTGTACTATTACTATAGGACTGATGATCCTAATCCACCACTTCTTCACATGTCCTTCCAAATGTTTCCTTCTTAGTCCTGTTTCTGCAGCTGAGTTTTCCTAACTCTCTCTGAGTCTCTAAAAATGTAACATTTCAATACACTCATGTATGCTTCAAAAATGATCTAAAATTCAGTTTTATCTACTTTGCTTTTCATTATTTTTATCCAATGAAATACAACATACCTCTCTCCTTTTTGTACCCAAAGCCATATTGTTGTCCTTTCTAACCTACCGACTCTTGGGCTTGCTAATACCAAATCATACCTTCATTTTATATACATCTTTTGGGAAACTGTTTTGAAATTCCTTTTGGCTTTCATTTATGTCCTTTAAAACAAGTCTTAGGAAAAGAAACTCAACAATGCCTTTATTTTTATTTTAAATTAATCACTGTGGACAACTTTGGAAGTGCTAAGAAATGACCTCCAGATATACTTAAAAACCCTGAGTTGACGGTTAAATGGAATGGAATGCTTCTTAGGGCAGTGCTCGCTGTGTCCTTTACTCCAAGTTTACACTCCTATGCCTCGTCTCTTTCCTGAGCTGTGGAAGCTCTCCCTGGGGAATCAAGCAATGAATACCAGTTAATCTCCATTTTCAGGTTGGGTGTGGAGAAATGAGGCCTAGGAAATAGAAAGTAAGATACCAAAGAGAAATGAATAAATATAAAGTGACCCCAAAATAGAGGGATGGAACCAACTTTTTAGGTTAGAAAATACTCCCAAGGACCTGCTTCTGATGAGAACTGACATCTGCAAAAATGCATGGTTAGACTGCAGTTACGTAAACAAACACTGAGCTGCAGTGGGGCCCGGTTCTAGACCTCACTTCTGAAATAACCACAATTGCAATTCAGAAACACCCAATAAGCGCTACTGTGTAGGGAAACAATGTAGCAAGTGACAAAATAAATATATGTATTTAAATTCTAAAGTTGTTATAATAGAAGTAAAATCAAAACATGTAGAACCAGAAGAAATCAGAGATCTAACGAGTCTAATTGCCCCAGAGTATAATAAGAAAATTTGTGAATATCCATTGCCTTTGTGCATTAGTATGAAAAGAGTAATTTTAATCGGAAGTAAAACAATATTTTTTAACATTTTCAACTTTATATCAAATTAGATTAGATAATTACATATAGATCATAAAATAAACCAAGCATATTTTTCTACATAATTCATGTCAAATTTAATAGTCTCTTCACTGAGTCTTTGTACTGAGAAAGAGTATTTTCACTGTCCCCTTCGTTCTTAAGACTAACAACACACTTTTTGTAATCTTCAATCTCTTTAGTGCCAAGGAGTTCTTCTTTAGTTACTTCCAGGTTTTTCTCTGCAGCTTTAATTTGGAGAAGTGTTTCTAGGATATTTTTTTCTGAGGGGCTATTTGTCCATATATACTCTTCCATGTCTGCTTCGGTCTTATTTTTCTCCCAGTCCTCTGTTTTCTGAAAGGAAAGAATGAGTTCTGAATTCTGAGAAATATTATCCAAAGAAAAGATTGGGGGTTTTTGGGGAATAGAAGTTGGGAAAACGTGAATACTCTGTATGTACATTTTGATTTCCCCCTTTATCTACCACCACTCTCCACCTGGACCAACAGCTTCAGCACTGCACACTGCTATATGAACACTCCGTTTCCACTCACTAGTTCTAATTCCACTTATAACGCAATATTGTTTTCCAAAAGATACAGAAAACTCCTTTTTTTGCAGCTTTCTAGTCCCTAAACGCTAACACATCAACAGTTTACATTTCTGTGGTTAAAAATAATGAGAATGGAGACTGTATTTATCTTTGTAACATGCCTGTGGGGATGACAGGAAAGACCAATTATTATAATAAAATTAAAAATATGAAGTATGTGTGTAATATACGATTTTCAGACATAATGACTTCATATATTCTGGAATTTTGTTTTGGTATTATCTTTCTTTTCTGTTCCTACATTGGAAATCATTTTTGTTACCAGTCGTTTTTTTTTCTTACAAAAATTATTACCATGCTATTGAGGGAACACTGGTAGGTTTCATGATAATACAATTCAGTCTTATAATTTAAATGAAGATTTAACATTCTGTGAAAAAGCAAGCAATGCAGCTAATAAGTAATATTCTCTGCTTCAAAGAAGTGCTGGATACCAACCTCATTCTTTCCAAATTAACAGGTAAGATTCTGAGTTATAGGCTATTATAATATCATCTGCTATTCTCACAATTTTAAGGTGTTAACCCCAAAGTTATAACATTTTAAAGTATTAAAAGAGAGGTAGATTTATTTCTGAAAACTCCTCTTAAAGGAGACCCCCCCTCCCCAGCAGACAGGTCTCCAAGGCTCCTCAGAGCTACATGAGCAGCAAGAACAAAATCTGCAACATTTACAGGGAACTCATACAACTTAACAAAAGGAAGATAAACAACCCAATCAAAAAATGGGCAATGGATCTAAATAGATACTTTTCGAAAGAAGACAGAAGGAAGGAAGGAAGGCCAGAAGACATGAAAACATGCTCAAAGTCACTAATCATCCGAGAGGTGCAAATCAAAGCGACAATGAGGTACCATCTCACACCTGTCAGAATGGCTATCATCAACAAATCAAGAAATGACAAGGGCTGGCGAGGATGTGGAGAAAAAGGAACCCTCGTGCACTGCTGGTGGGAATGCAAACTGGTGCAGCCACTGTGGAGAACAGTATGGCGTTTCCCCAAAAAACTAAAAATGGAACTCCCATTGACCCAGTGATCCCACTTCTAGGAATGTATCCAAAAAAACTAGAAACGCTAATTAGAAAGGATATATGCACCCTATGTTCATAGCAGCACAATTCGCCACAGCTAACTAAGATTTGGAAATAGCCTAAGTGCCAATCAGTAGATAAGTGGATTAGAAAACTGTGGTACATCTACACAACGAATACTACGCTGCTGTAAAAAAGGAATTCTTATCATTTGCAACAGCATGGATGGAACTGGAGAGCATTATGCTAAGTGAAATAAGCCAGTCAATGAAAGAAAAATATCACATGATCTCACTCATTTGTGGAATATAATGAACAATATAAACTGATGAACAAAAACAGATCCAGAGACAGAGAAGCATCGATCAGACTGTCAAACCTCAGAGGGAAGTTAGGGGTAAGGGGGAGAAATCAACCAAAGGACTTATATGCAAGCATATAGGCCTAACCAATGGACACAGACAACAGGGGGGTGAGGGCATGAATAGGGAGGGTGGGGGGTAATGTGGGGATAAGTTATTACATATTTAATAACTTCATCAATAAATTATATATATAAAAAAAGAGGTAAACAGTTTTACCATGCCTTCTGCCCATCCCCACCTCCACAGAAAGAGAAATGCACTGGAGATCTGTCCTTCAGGGGGTAAAAGAGGAGCCCTACAAGCGCAAACAGGCCACTGGGGATGCCAGTGATCCAGCAAACCCCACTGAACCCTAGGAGAGAGGCTTCCGACCACCGAAACCCCCTAGAAGAAATCCTCCATTCATACTTCAAAATGAGTACCCTCTTTCCTCCAAGAGAAGCCAATAGGATGGAGAACGTCTCCTCTCGTCACCAAATTCCTTAGCCAATATAGGGTATCTGTACTCACAGCTCCCTATACTGTCTGTCCACCTCTCTGCACTGAACCTATGGCTGAGGATGATGCCTCAACTTATGTTCTAGAAATATCTGGTTGAGAATAAACTCTATGCCGTCTTATCTGGTAACGAGCTTTAGGCTTGCCTGAGGGGAATGGAAATAATGTAAAATTTTTCTTGGTGTGCCCTGCCCACACAACACTGTGGCAAATAATTCCTAATAGCATATTTTGATTTTGTGCATTAAAAAAGAACAATAACAAAAACATGAAAAAAATATCCTACCCCACCTAAATTTAACTGTAATATCTGAGGAAGAAATAAATGTCAGCCACTTTTTTAAATGCTCTAAATGGTTTTATCTACCCTTAGAAATGCTTTAACTGTTTCAAGATAATGTCATGGTTTCTTCATAATTGTAATTTACAAGTGAAGCATATTTAATTTAAGAAGTCAATAAATACATTTTATAAAGCATTAAATAAAATACTCTATCTCATTCTTGACTGCTAGAAGACAAGTCGTTCAGAGATTTTTATTTTTAATCAAGTAATTAATAAGTTGGCAATAGGAGATTAATAGATTAATAAATTAAAAAAGACTACTTAATAGTTTAAAAAATGTTTCACCTAGATTTATCAAGACTTTCTTTTTTTAAAAAAAAATATATTTCATTGACTTTTTCATTGATTGGGACCCTGCAGCCCAAACTGGTTAGGGCTCAAGACTTTCTTAAGTGCTTTGAAAGAGATGCTTAAATGGGGGTAACCAAAGTAATAATAATTTCCAACACTTTATTTATCTTCTCCTGACATTTGGTATATACAATTCTACATTGGTTTACCAAGGTGTGTTAGAGATGTGATATGCCATAATATTGATTCCTTTAGACCTCAGGATTGCTTAGTTGAGCCTGAAGCAATCACAAGTACCCTCCTCCTTCATTTATCTTAAAATTTATACTACGGTGATACAATCAGCAAAATTCAAATGATGGAAAAGTATATAGCAAAAAACAAACAAGATTTCTTAAATGAATTTTAAGAAACAGCTAACAGACAAAGGTCCCTTTTGGTTTGTGACTGCTAAGGGACACCCTTTCAAAAAAACATTTACTGAGAACCTACTATATTCTGGGCAGTACTAGGAGGAGCTCGATGTCTCTAGGCTCCCGAGCTAAAAACTAATTCATAGCCAAACATTTTAGGTAAAAGGTAGATTTATTTGCTTGCTCATATTGGGCATCTGCTGAAATAAAGAATAGAGCTAAAAAACCTCATTATTCAGTGTAATAATGCTGATATTGGAACAACATTAATTTAATTTATAAGCTAATAACTTATGAGGTTCTTTAACTCTACTAAATACAATTCTGTTTTTGTGATTAAAAACTGTTTTAGGAAATTTCAAACAAATACAAAAGTAAAGACAACAGACTGTGAACCTCATGCACCTATCATCCAGTTTCAACAATCAACTCATAGCCAACCTTGTTTTAGATGCTTCTCTCTATAAAAGCATATAGAAATGCACTGTTCCCTTATCATGCTTTCACAGAATTATTTTGAAGGAAGTCTCAGACTTTATCATTTTATCCATAATATAGTATTTTTCTTTAAAAAAAAAATGGACTATTTAAAAAATCATAACCACAAAAACATTATTGTGGTATTTTGACTCACAAGAGCCTAACCTAGGACAGCACATTCATTCATTCGATTCATTCACTCTATCAATCAGCACTTCCTACATGCAGATTATTTGCCCAACAGCTGTTGCCCTGGTATCGTCTTGCCCATCTGCCCACAGCTCCTGGAAATTGCCTGACTGAAGCAGAACCCCTCCTTTGGAGTTTGAATCCAAAGAGGGAATGAAATTTAGCTTAGTTTTGTTTTTAGTTTTGTTCCTTTGCTCCCCTTTTCCTCACCTCGGCCTTCCCCACCCCGGATGACCAGTCCTATAAAATTCTGAAATAGTGAAGGTCACTCTTTCTGACATATGGAGGAGGAGAGGAAATCAGTCTCAGACCAAAAAAAAGATGCAGCTGCCTGAAGAGCATTAGAGCCCACAGAATAAAAACAGCCCTCCCATAGTCCTCTTTCTGCGCATGCCCATTCCTGAGATTTTGTGGGATCCTTGCAATTGTCTTTTCTGCTTAAGCCAACTTGAGTTGGCTCGCAACAGGGGGTCTCAACCAACACAGTGGTCAGGAGTGAGACCTGATGATTCAGAATTTGGACTTGGCAGCATATACAAGATAGAGTGCATCACCTGGGAGAGGCACAGACTGGGAAAAGGAGGAAACGGACAAAACGTGGGAAACAATGAGATGTAACTGATTTAGCCTGAAACACAGCAGACAGCCCTGACCAACATGGCTCCAGGGTTGGAGCATCGGCTGGCACATGGAAAGGTCTCAGATTTGATTCCTGGTCAAGTGCACGTACCTTGGTTGCAGGATTGATTCCAGTCAGGGTGAGTGTGGGAGGCAACCAATCGATGTGTCTCTCTCACATCGATGTTTCTTTCTCTCTACTCCCCTCCCCTCTCCCTTCCGTCCACTCAATAGAAAAAACGAGAAAGAAACAGAGATGTGAGAGAGACACACTGCACAGGGATTGGGCCTGCAACTGAGGTATGTACCCTTGACCAGAATCCAACCCAGGGCCCTTCAGTTAGAGGGCCGACACTCCATCCACTGAAACAAACTGGCTAGGGCTCTCCTTCTACTTTT
>PVJC01029626.1:0-11253 GCA_004026665.1 Murina feae | reverse complement strand
TACAAAAAAAACAACACATTTTTCTTTAACTTCGATGTCTTTAAGCATAAGTTCATTGTTATAGTAAGGGCCTCTAAAACTGGGGGTTAATGCTAAAGGAATAATTATCCAGAAGTGATTTCAGATATAGTATCAGTAGACTGCAGTTCCATATACAGCTTCCACAGAAAAGATGGAAATTACTGAAAAGGAAAGAAATAACCTGTAATTCTACCACCTGAGGATAACCAATCAGTACTGGTGACACATCACACATGTCCTTCTAAGTCCATTTTAAAAACACTGCTATGATTAAACTTTATTTGTGATGTTTAACTTATCATTCAGTCAAAATTTTAGCTTCTAAATAACACCCAGGATTAAAAGTGGGCAGTTGTTTAAGAGTTTCTTTTTTTTTAAGTGTAGCTGGAATGTAGTAATTTTAAAACATAAACAATAGCATAGTCAAATTTTGGGGGATAATAAAAATATCATTGTAACTCCAGCTGATCATTCAGGCAAAGAATTTGACGCCTGTTTTAATACTTCAACCACTGAATATAACCTCACCATTTAATTTATAAGGGTGGATATTATACACATACATACATACATATATAGTGTATAGTCTCTTTTTTCTTCCCTCCTATGGTGAGAGAACCTGCTCTGACTACAGTCACCCTAGAGGAAGCACCTTGCATTCTGCAGATACTGTTTTCTTTTCTTTCCATAGCCGGCTCGATTCTTACACTTTAATTCACTTGGTAAATACTGATTGTACAAGTACTGCACTCGACACTGCGCTGGCCTGGAACTGCCAGTCTAGGAGGAGACTTGGAGTTGAGTAGAGGCCAGTTAGATGAAGATTGTGATCCCAGTGGAGGAAAAAGCCGATAACGGCCTAGAGGACAGAAGAGCTCAGTCACTCAGGGGACTGAATTCAGGCCCGAGAAGGAAAGTGGCATGGGATGAATCTGAAGAACTATTCGAGTACTTGCTACTCTGAGCACCTTTCATATATTAACTCTTCGAACCTTCCCAGCAATCCTATGAGGTAATACTGTTATAGCATCTGTTTTACAGAGCAGGAAACTGAAGCCCAGGGCAACTAAACAATGTGCCCCAAATCACACTGCTTGTTAGTGGCAGAACAACATGTTCCAGGGAACACAGAGGCATGGTAAAAAGAATATAAAAGGAACAAAAGAATAATTTAATTTGAACCTATTTCTTTCTTCCCTTGCAAGCATAAATTCAATACAAAGAACAACATATAATAATAGCTAATTCATGCCCTGGACAGTGTATTCCAACAGAAAGCAAAGAAATATCTGTTCCACTAAAAACACACATTTGTCACCTTCTAACATCTTATTTACAATTCCCTCTGCCTAGGACATGGATCACAGTAATATTCCACTTCTCATGATTACAAGAAAGACATTGTGCTATATGAGGGAAAACAATCTGACCATTAAAAATTCTCTAAGTTATTTGAAAATAATAAAAATATATAAATATGCATAATGAATAAAAAGTTATCGCCAATTCTTTCAGTTACCACAGCTAAATTTTTATTTAATATGTCAAGAAGTTCATTTCAATCCAAATCAGTTTTTAAAAATTTTATTGATTTTTGATATGCCAGACAGTGGTAGATGCTAGAAATAGAAAGATGAATAAAATGCACAGTCCCTGTCCTCAGTGATGTCGGAGTCTGAAGGAGTTAAGCAGATATGCACATAGACAATTACCATAAAAGTAAATGAATGAGGGAGGAGCGGAAAAGGATAGACAGGAAACATATGAGAGGTAACATATGAGAAGTAACATCTGAGATGTATTAAAGGATTCATATGAATTTGTAAGGCTGATATTTTGCAAAAACTAAAAGATTATAAGCAGAGAACATCATATGCAAAGTTATGAAAGAACACATTATGCTCATTGTGGCTGAGCATATATAACCCACATTCCCTGAGTAGCTGATGATGAGGTAGCAATGACTGTGAACAGATAGGCTATGGAGTTTACAGTTAATCCTAGGTAAAGGGGAATCAGGATGTTATAAAGAAATATGACACAAAAGACTTGTTTTTTAGAACAATTACTTTAACAGCAACATGGAAGATGGATGAGACAGGAAAATCAATAAGGCTATTGCAGTTTTTTGGGTAAAAGATGAAGATCCATACCTAGGTAGTAGCAGTAGAGATGAAGAGGAGAAAATAGTTTAATAGATATTTAAAGGCTAACACTGAGAAGACTTAGTGACTAGATATCAAGGGAGAAGATAAGGGAAGAAAAGAGTATGATGCTCAAGTTCATGACTTCAGCCACGGGGTGGGAAAGAACACAAACTTTCCTAAAAGTCTTTAAGTACGTGGTAGGCTCTTGAACATGAGAAGTAAGAGGCAATCTTGCTGGAAGGCAAAGAGACATGGGAAGCATCACCCTCATTGTATCATTTTCCCATTCAGTAATCTACTCTAATAAAAGAGTAATATGCAAATTAACCATCACTCTGAGACACCTAAGCTACGCCCACCAGCCAAGCCATACCCACCAGCCAATCAGAACGACTGCATGCAAATTAACCCATCAAAGATGGCAGTTAATTTGCATACACAGGAGAGCGAAGACTAAAGACAGTGTAGAAGGAAGCCAAGTGCTGCAGAAGGGAGCCAAGCGGTGGAGAAGGGAATGGAGCCAAGGCAACGGAGATGGTGAAGAAGGGAGGGAGAAGGGGGGAGAAAGGGGGGGAGCCGAGGAGGCAGAGTCGGAAGCTGAGGTGGCAGAGATGGGAGTTGAGGCGGGCTTCACTCCCTTCTCTGCTTCACTCTGGCTCAGGAAGCCCTATTCTTGCAGGAATCTTCCTGCAATGGGCTACTAGTCTAGAATTGTTGCCATAGCCTACCACACTAAGTCAAAAATATATTTTCTGTCATACGTCTGTCTCCATTTTCTAGACCTCTCATCCATATTTCCATCCGCACCCTCAGCTCTAATACTACAAACATGTTTAAAAAATGATCTTAAAAGAGATATACCAACCTTCTAATCAGTTTCTTTATTAGCAACACTCAAAAACTAGGGAACTTACTCACAGTCAGAGCTCAGCATCAGAATCACCTGTGGAGTCTAAAATGAAACGAGCCCGAGCCTCACTTCGAGAGATTTTGATTTGATAGGGGCCAAGCATCTGTAGTTTTAAAAAGCTTCCTTCCTGCCTGCAGACTGAAGGATCCTGGGTTCGACTCCAGTCAAGGGTACATGCCCAGATTGCAGGCCCAATCTCCAGTAGGGGGCGTTCAGGAGGCAGCCAATCAATGATTTTCTCTTATCATTGCTGTTTCTATCTTCACCCTCTTCCTTCCTCTCTGAACTCAATAAAAATATATATTTTTAAAAACCCACACAACTGAGTGCTTGCCACACAGACTGTTTTGAAAGGTCAAAACATCACCTAATTTACAGACAAAATGATTAAACATTCACACAATCACTTACCCAAGACTCATGGTATAAAACTGTTAGCAGATACATTGCATAATCATAATTTTGTCTCTTTAAAGGGCACCTTCAAAAGAGAGAGAGGGAGGAAGTGAAAATTCTAAAAATTCAGTACACAGGTTTGCAAAATAAATAAATACTAAATATAAAATAACTTGCATTCAGATATTCTGCCTTCTGAAAACTATTCTTAGAATAAGAATAATCTGTGTAATTCACTACTGCCACCTCCACACTGCTGCCCTCTCATATGTGCACCGGCCACTTCCCACCACCAAGCAGGATGTAAGGCTTAAGTGGTAACGATACTTCCAAATGCTCTGAAACTGCAAGAAGGGGGAGAGTATAGCTACCCAGTTGCTTTCTCTAGAAGCATGCCTTTTATATTTTGACATAATTTATAAACAACCAAAGTATCATTATAGAAATAAAGTAATCATTTACTAAAATCATAATAATCTTTACCTCAAATGACTTAATTTATACATTTCTATAAGATAAATTTAATGCTACTTTTATGAATTCTATGCTAGCATTAAAAGAATTATTTACACAAGTACCTTGATAAATTAAATTTCTAGTTAATTTAATAATTTTAATTGTGAATTATGAGATTTTTATATGCTTTAAGTTTGTAAAAACCTGTTTAAGCATTAATAGTTAGCAAATTATACTTGCTTTCTTCTAACCTCTTCTCTGAGTTTTATATTCATGGATATATTAAAATCAAGGTTAAAAAATCACAACAAGCCCTAATTGGTTTGGCTCAGTGGATAGAGTGTCGGCCTGTGGACTCAAGGGTCCCAGGCTCTATTCCGGTCAAGGGCATGTACTTTGATTGCGGGCACATACCCAATAGGGAGTGTGCAGGAGGCAGCTCATAGATGTTTCTAACTCTCTATCCCTCTCTCTTCCTCTCTGTAAAAAATCAATAAAATATATTTTTTTAAAAAGTCACAACAACAAATAATTTAACTCATCAGGCAAGCCTCTCCATGTATATAAAGATCCCACAGTAACAGCAGGCTAGTGTGAGGACATTGACAATATAAACTAGACAACTTCTCTTGACCTAACGAAGTTAATATAAGTTGATATAAAAGACTATCCTTATTTTCAATGTAATTTCTTTAAAAAGGACATGGGAGGACAATAAAGCAACCCATGGCCAATAGGCTGAACTTTTCTTTCTTTTACCTATCTGTTTTGATGGTAAGCACATCTGTGATCTTGCAGTATCGTTCTCCTACAAGTTTAATAAGTTTCTTCTTTGCATGATCATCTAAATTCAAACTGGAAAGTTTAACCTTAAAAATACAAGAAAAAATTTATTTGAAAAAGATTACTTCATATACTTTCTTTAATGAAAAAGCAGTATTAATATTATTTAAATTAACATTAAAATGAGCAAAGGGAACCCTTTTCAAACTCCTTTCTATACAGAGTTAGCAACAGCATGCATTATGAAGCCTGATCTTACTCATGGAAGAAAAGGGGGGAGCAAACTGTTTGGGGATCTTTGAAAGTTCTGGGCATTCGTACCTTTCCTGAAAGAATCAATGGCATGTCTCTTAAATAAATAAAATTAGGCTGCTTACAAGTAGCATTAACTAATAGAATTAAACTGAATTAGTATTAGTAAAGTTGGAATATAGGAATAAATTGATAAAACATAAGGAATTTCTGCCATGTAATTATGAGCCCCCCCCTATCATTCCAACTAGTTTAGGGGCATTTATTTTAAAAGCTACAGATCTCTCATGGAGGGAGCAAAGGATCAAAACATTTGAAATAACATAGCTCAGTATTTCTCAAAATAACAAATCTAACCCCACAGGCTTCTAAGAATTACTTCTTTAAAAAGATTGTCTATTAAATGCGTTCAGGAAATGCTGAGTTAAATTGGATTCTCTACAGCAAGATTTCTTAGAGGAGGTAATATGCTAATAAACATTGTGAAATTTCAAGATGCAGGGTTGTTATGTGATGATTCCCACATTTACTTGACCTCAGATTCTACTTTTTAAGGGACAGTTCATGGAATTAGTCTCCCTTAAAACATATTTTGGGAAATGATGGACTCAATGAAAACACTTGTTAATTTGCAGAGAATTATGGCATAGCTGAAGGTATTATCTAGAGATGAACAGGCTTGACATAGGAGAATAAGTTAGACACCATAATACAGTTAAACAGGGTAAACCACAGATTATTTTTCCATGGAGAGCACTAAAAATAAGAAAGAGTCATAACTGCATGAAGAAGAAAAAAGGCTAAATAATAAGCAAGATTTTGAAATCCCATCTATTTCTTTTCTCTGATTTCCATAACCCTATACTTCCCTCAGGGCACCAGAGCAGAAGAGCTTATTTATTTTTCCATTTTTTTCCCACTAGACTGCAAACTCTTGAGGGTAAGAATGATGTCTGTCTTGTCCTTGGTAACTGCCTACCACTTAAAAAGCACGCAACACATATTTGCTGAATGAATACATAAGTGAAAACAGGAGAGGGTATACTGTTTTTTTAAGCACTGTGAATTTTTATTTGAACGAGAAAAAACAGAAAACAAATAAATAAATGCAATGCAGTCTTAAAAGAACACTGATTATTAAAAATCAATCCAACAGAATGGTTATATGTTGAAGACAATGTGAACTTCCATAGTCCTCAGGAAAGAATATGTATCAACAACCAGGTTATCAGCTTGATTGGAAAAATAAGCAATTTTATGCTGTTTATTAAAAATATGGAGAATTATTTATAAGAAAACCATGTAATGGACATACATTATGATAATTATGAAAATATATGCACATATGTATAGATACAGTAGAAAGAAATGAATGGTTTGTACATTAGGATAGTGAGAATGTAGCCATTTTTCCCTTTTAAAACTCCCTTTAATGAAATCATGTCTAATAATAAATTTTAAAATGTAGCATTTACAAAATTTAAGTGTTCTAGCTTTTCATATGAGTAGTCAAAAAATAATGGCAGCAATGTTGATCATTATTGTAACAACTGCTTTAAAACTTGTTTACATTAACATTTTAATGTTCAGAAATTATATAGAGTTTATGCTAGAAACTCATGAATATTTCAGACATAGCTGTGTGGTGCACTCACGCCACCTGCTAGAACTCAAAAGCACTGCAAACCTGGATAATGATCTGATTTTTAATATGTGTTTTTTAATTTATTTTTTTACAGAGAGAAAGGGAGAGGGATAGAGAGTCAGAAACATTGATGAGAGAGAAACATCAATCAGCTGCCTCCTGCACAGCCCCCACTGGGGATGTGCCCACAACCAAGGTATATGCCCTTGACTGGAATTGAACCCGGGACCCTTCAGTCCACAGGCCGATGCTCTATCCACTGAGCCAAACCAGTTAGGGCAATGATCTGATTTTGAAGCTGAGTAGCATCTGTCATTATTCTTTTTTCCAAAATTCAAAAGCATCTTTAGGCCTTTCTTTTTTCAAATTGCTATATTTTAAAGAATCAATACTGTGCTATTACCATTATAACCAAAATAATGTTGACATTTAATATGGGAGGCTGTGGTTATTACCTATGTATGTTTTTTTTAATGCTCATATTTAAAAGAGCTAAATTAACTGAGCAATCTCTAAGTGTGTGAAATAGTTTCTCTCTAAGAATAGTGCAGTTAGTTAAAGAACTCTGGTATTACACAAAAGACAAGAATTGTGTTTGACTTCTAGATTTGCTACTTATTGGCTAAATCACTTTAAATAATTCATCGATTTTCCTGTTTCCTCATGTATAAAACAGAAAGGATCGAGAATTTTTGTTAGGAATAAATCAGATTAAATAAAGCATTTAAAAAAATATATATTTTTATTGATTTCAGAGAGGAAGGGAGATAGAAACATCAATGATGAGAGAGAATCATTGATCAGCTGCCTCCTGCACGACCCTATTGGGGATCGAGACCACATTTTTCCAATACCCTATCCACTGAGCCACACCAGCTAGGGCCAAGAAAGCACTTTTAAAGTAAAGTCCTATATAAATATTAAGGTAGTTTTAATTCTGAACTACTTTTAGAATATCAAGAAATATGTACCATCTTCCTCTGAATTTAAAAATTTGAGTATCTCTAAATTACATTTTATAATATTTGATTACCTTCACAATGTTGCTTAAATCATGCCTTGAACTCCACGACGCCATTAAGGACACCACACTGAGTCAGTGGGTACAGTGAATTAAGTCCAGAACGGCAGACATGAGTCAGGAGGAAAGGACATAAGGACAAAGCATGATATGATATAAGTGGTATCTGGGGGCATCCTTCAAATAAAGCAGTGAGGTTAATGCTTATGAAATAAAATAAGCAAACTTGAAACTAAAAGGGAATTTAGATGTCTATTCTAGCACCGAAGACTGAGGCCCACAGAAAGTAGGGTGAAGCTTAGTTTCCGGACTTTCAGTTCGGAGATTCTTTTATCATATAATACAAAGCTCAACAGCTGTTTATTGCTGTTGGCATTATCGTTATTATTGAGAGGTAATGTTTATGAAGTTCTTAAAAATGTATCAGCTATCATCACTCTATAAGCACTTTATATTAACCGGTCAGCCGAAGGAATGATGTCAGCAGAGTAAAATTTTAAGTTTTCTCTTTTCCTTTTGCTTATCTAGACTTTCTAAAATTTATACAGTAAATACATATTGTCTTCTGTAATTATAAAATATTTTCAATTTCTCTAAATGTATAAATATATTGCTATGACATTTACATTACTCTGTGGAATAAAAAAGGCTGGAAAGCTTCAAAAATTCTTTTTATAAAGATGGTACGACCCTGATAGCAAAAAAATAGTATCATCCCATTAATATACAAAAGGTGGACTGCACATACACCAAATTGAGGTCTCACAGTCAATAGTAGTTATTTATAAGTAGTGGAATTATAGGTAATTTTACTTTATAGTTCAAAACACTTTTATATTGTTTAAATTTTCTATAATTTACATGTATCAGCTTTATCTATCTCTTACCCTTAAGGTTACTACTCTTGCTTTGGGGTTTCGAATAGATGGTCCTGCTGAAACATAATCAGCTGTGTCAATTTCAATTGGAAAATGCTTCTCACATTTTTCATCACTGTCTAGTGCAGCTGGCCATTCAGTGCAGAAATCTGAAAATTAAAAAAATTATCTCAATTATAATTTTGCAAGGAAATTTTCATTGTAATGCATGCTACCAGACAAAAACCAAATTATTGAGCTTAATCACTCTCAGTTTACATGAAATGGAAGAGCAGATTCTACTCTGGTCTTTATAGATGTGTCATCAACTCTCATCCCTTTTCTTCTTAGGTGAATCGTATTAGAAAATTTAATTAAGAAAATTATTTGAATAGTTCAGTTTGGTGAGGTACAGTTTGTTCAGTTAAAAGAGAACTGTGACTTGATGGAAGCTCATTATAGCTTTGTACACACCTGTTTTAATTCCTCCTCACCAACACATTACAGTTCAGAGGACCCAGAGCAATACTGTTTTCGAAAAGGCAATAGATAATATTGTTCACTTTCAAATGAAGATTACTAAAAATAAGTGAAGGGAATTAAAAGAAGCTCTGATAAAGTTCTAAGAGAAAACTGAGATATGGTCAACAGTCTTTCAGATATTGAGTAGAATAGGGCCTCAAGATAAAACAGGTCCAAAAGCCCAGATCATCCTAAAATGGGTCCTTATTATAATTCACTAGAGGCCCGGTGCACACAAATCTGTGCACTTGGGGGTGTGGGGGGTGGGGAGAGTACCTCAGCCGGCCTGTGCCCTCTCCCAGTCTGAGACCCCTCAGGGGATGTCCACCTGCTGGGTTAGGTCTGGGAGGGATCAGGCCTAAGCTGGCAGATATGATATCCCTCTGGCAGCAGGGTGCAGGCCTAAGCTGCAGTCAGACATCCTTAGCGCTGCTGAGGAAGTGGGAGAGGCTCCCGCCACCACTGTGCTGGCAGCTGGCAGCCTGGCTTGTGGCTGAGTGAAGCTCCCCCTGTGGGAGCGCACTGACCACCAGGGGGCAGCTCCTGCAATGAGTGTCTGCTCCCTGGTGGTCAGTGTGTGTTATAGCGACCAGTCATTCCCTGTCATTCTGCTGTTAGGGTCCATTTGCATATTATCCTTTTATTATATAGGATGTTTCTTCTATATGATATCTGAACCACTCTGACTAAATATTAAGAGGTACAGACTTGTCCTCATTTTCAGGCAAGACAGATGGCGTAGAGAGGAGGTGGAATTGGGTCTGAGACCTGCGTCACAATAAGAAATTCTAAGCAGTGGGAACATGATGCACTATCTATCTCCACAACACAGAGGTATAAACTCGGGCTTCAACTGGGGAGGAAAAAACCCCAAAACAACAACCTTAGAAGGAAAATAAATAGCTCCCAGCTTCTCACAGCTTTCAGTAATGAGGGACTCCATAGGTAGGTAGTGGATTTCATTTTGCCCTATTCCTATTAAGTTAGTGTGATAGAGGGAGGGCTCAAGCTTGGTATGAAAACTCCAGGCACTATCAGGTTCCCGTCAATGGAAATCTCATTCCTTAAACAGCCTCATTCTAAGAATAGCTAAAAGTAGTTGGCGATATAGGTCAAACACATTAGACCTCAGAGTTCCCTGCTTTCTCCAAAAAAGCAAACTGCAAGAGAGACTGCTCACAATCATGGGCAGACATGGGAGCTCTTCTAGATGATGGTCTAAGGAACAGTGAAAGGTACTTTGCCAGCAACACTTTCCCCAAACTCACAATTCTATTTAGCTCCCTTTTAGGCTTTAATATCAGAGTCGCAAAATGTCATTTTGGGTTAGACTAGAGACTTTACAAGATCTGGGACTAACTATATGTTAGCAAATTAAGTGCATACAGCTCATACCATTCCCTAAACACCCTGTTTAAGAGAGATCAATACTCAGACACCTGGAAGGGAAAGAAAGTATCTTTGCAATTAAGAACATTTTGAACCTAACCAGTTTGGCTCAGTGGATAGTGTCAGCCTGCAGACCGAAGGGTCCCAGGTTCAATTCTGGTCAAGGGCACGTACCTTGGTTGCAGGCACATCCCCTACGGGGTGAATAGGGAGAAGCTGATCGATGTTTCTCTCTCATCAATGTTTCTACCTCTCTATCCCTCACCCTTCCTCTCTGTAAAAAAATCAGTAAAATATATTAAAAAAAAAAAAAAAGAACAATTTGAGCCCTAGCCCGTTTGGCTCAGTGGAGTATGTCAGCCATCGGACTGAAGGGTACCAGGTTTGATTCTGGTCAAGGGCACGTACCTTGGCTGCAGGGTCCCGATCCTGGTTGGGGGCATGTAGGAGGCAACCAATTGATGTCTAACATTGGTGTTTCTCTCTGTCTCTCCCTCTCCCTTCCACTCTATCTAAAAATCAATGAAAAAATGTTCTCGGGTGAGGATTTAAAAAAATAAAGAACAATTTGACATTTAAACAAAATGATTAAGATTACGGAATAAAATAAGTAATTTATTCCTATCATGGGCTAATCCAACATCCTACACTATAAGATGCAACACTACCAAGCAAGTACTTAATAAAAGAGACTAGTTTGGGGAATTTTATGAGTTTCTGAGTTTGTACTGAATCTTTTTTTAAAACTCTGAATAACTCATTTCAATCACCAGATGATAATTACAGCCTTTATATTAAATGACCTGATTACATGTTTAAAAGAATGCAGCCAACTGGAAAGTACCTAATAGGCC
>PVJC01029625.1:0-21730 GCA_004026665.1 Murina feae | reverse complement strand
TAGCATTTGCAGGAGTATGGATGGAGCTGGAGAACATAATGCTAAGTGAAATAAGCCAGTCAATGAAAGAAAAATACCACATGTCCTCACTCATCTATGGATAATAATAACCATTATAAACTGGTGAACAAAAATAGATACAGAAGCAGAGCAACATCAAACAGACTGTCAAATTACAGCAACAAGGACAGGGACGTTGCGGGGGGGCGGGTAACAGATCAGCCAAGGGACTTTTGTATGTGCATTTAAGCATAACCAATGGACACAAAACACTGAGGGGTAGGGGAGGCTGGGGGAAGGGCAGGGGGAAAAAGAGATATATGTACTAATCTTTGTAAAGCTTTATGTAATTTAAAAAAATGTAAAAAATAAAAATTAAAAAAAACACAAAACAAACCATACCAGTATCAACAGAAAATGTGGGTAGATTCCCCTATAAGCTGGGACTATGGAAAACTTTTCTGTGGCTCAAAATACAAAACAAAATGGGAAAGAATGATGAATTTTATTTTCATTAAAAAAAAAAACAAAAAAATAAAACTTATACATGGTAATAAAAAATAAAGTGAAACTAAATGTTTCCAACTAATGCCAACAATTGTGAAAGATTTTGAATGGACAAAATTATTACTGAATGTCCTATCTAGTGCACCCTTCTAGATTGTGTCTTTCACTGTCTTTGAGCTATTCCCAATTCTGTAAGTTATTTTTTTAAGCTGATAGTAATGCAAATTACTCCTGTCAACAAAAATGCAAAACATTTGCATATTAGAATGCATTTAATTATTGCCCTGCAGATACTGACTACTTAAGTGCCTATTTATAAGTCTATTTCATCATTCTTAAATGCCTATATTGATTTTTGCCATTGCCTTTAAAACACTTGTGACATTTTACTGATTCCTTCATTAGTTAATAAGTTAAATATAATATCTGGCATACATTAATTAATATTTTAAAATATATTTTTATTGATTTCAGAGAGGAAGGGAGAGGGCGAGAGAGAGAGAAACATCAATGATTAGAGAGAATCATTGGCTGCCTCCTGCATGCCCCCCACTTGGGGATCAAGCCTGCAACCCAAGTATATGCCCTTGACCAGAATCGAATCCAGGGCCCTTAAGTCCACAGGCCAACCATTGAGGTTCTATCCACTGAGCCAAACCGGCTAGGGCTGGCACACAATAATTTAAAAGTAAAGAAATAAAATACCTGGATAAAACTATCCAGACACATACAAAGGACATTTAATTCTAAAATTATGTTTAGTAGTTTATTAACGTATAACACAATGCTTAAAGGGTAATGAAATAAAGTTCTTATATTTTACCATTTTTTTCTGCAACAGTTCCTAATGTATACAAGGCTGCTTCTTTTACCATGCTATGTTCACTTGACTTTGCAAGATTTTTTACAAACATCAAACCACCAATTTCCCGAAAATATACACCTGCATCACCTGTAGGATGTGCAGACAAAACAAAATAGGAATCTTATTAGGATTATTCTTTTAAGAATAAAATAAATCATATGAACATAGTAACAAAACTTGTAGAGCAACTGAGTGGAAGAAAAAGAGCTATGCATATTTCATGTCACAATACTAAAGAACTAGAATCAAAGATAAAATTCACTATCATGTCTTACTGTTTTGTTGACAGATTGAATGAATAGTGACCAAAGCTTCCTTTTGTGATAAAGGGTTGTCCATTTGATACTTTAGACACTCCAATAATAAGTTTAGGTCAGTCTTCATTTCTAAAGAACAAAAATTTCATTATTTTAAACCAAATCTTTCTTTTTAAAAAGTAACCATCTATATTTCACTTTCTAAATATATACCACTGTAATGTTTTCTTCTTAAAAATAAGTATGTTACTTTTATAGTCTAACAAATAATGAAGACATATAAAATAATTATGTTCCTTAAACAAAAGAATTTGAACTTCTTAAAATTATTTGATCTTCCCCTTTCATGAAATATAGGAATAGAAAATCCAAATATTATTCCCTTTAAAGCTATACTGGTTATGCCATTTAGACATAAACTAAATAAAAATGAAAATATGTTAGAATTTGTGGGATAATACGAAAGCCTGTCTTACAAAAAAAGGTCTCAACATAATGATCGTGCTTCTACCTTAAGAAACTAGAAAAAGAGTAAATTAAACCCAAAGCAAATAGAAGGAAAGAAATTATAAAGATTAAAGCTGAAATTAATGAGATAGAAAAGAGAAAAACAATAGAGTTGATGCTTTGAGAAGATTAATAAAACTGAAAAACCTCTACACAAACTGATCAGGAATAAAAGAGAAAAGACACAAATTATCAATATCAGAATGGGAGAGATGGCATCACCATACATTCCACAGATAATAATGGTTATGTACAACTTCATACCTATATGACTTAGTGAAATGGACAAATTGCTTGAAAAACACAAATTACTGAAACTCACCCAAGAAGAAACAGATAACCTAAATAATCATATCTCTAAAGGAAATTAAAACCAATGTTAAAAACTTTTCTGTAAAAACAAACAAAAAAAAAAACACTCCAGCCCTAGCTGGTTTGGTTCAGTGGATACAGCATCAGCCTGTAGACTGAAGGGTTCCAGGTTTGATTCTGGTCAAGGGCACATGCCCAGGTTGCAGGCTTGATCCCATGTCGAGTGTCCAGGAGGCAGCCGATCAATGATTCTCTCTCATCATTGATGTTTCTCTCTCTCTCATTCAGAGATCAAATATATATATATATTTTAAAAAAACCTCCAGGTTCAGTTCAGATGACTTCATTTGTAAATTCTTCCAAATATTTAGGAAGAAGTAATATTCATTCTACACAAACTATGGACATTTGACACTGGCGCTTTCAAGCCATCTTTCTCACAAAGCGTTCTTCTAATGTCCTCTGGCTATCACCTAAAAGACCTAACATTTCTCAAACACCTCAACTATCTCAAAGCTATGCTAGCTTATAGAACTAAAGAGGGTTCCTGACCGCAAAATGAAGAAGCTAAGCTTAAAGACCAAGCTGGCACGGGGCATCATGTGCAAAAAAAAAAAAAGGCCATGCACAAAAGGGCCACATGCAACAGAATAACTATCCATGCCTAAAAGAATTTAACCACTTCATGCCACAGCCTGTAAATACAGAAGGCTCCTTCCCAGCTGGAGGGGAGGTGCCATTAGAGCTCCCTTTCCATTCCTTGATGGAAGAACAAAGTTTCTCCTCTGCTTTACCAAACTAGGTCTTGTTCTATTGGTGCAAACAGTACTGGGCAGAAGGACTCTGATTTGAGTCCCAGGACCTGAACTAAGGCTGATTTCCAAAATACCACATTACATTCCTGACTCTCATTCACCTTTCTGAAATGTTTTTCTCAGTCTTCAGCCAAATCCTTATGTGATGGTATGCATTAAGAAGAACACTATTTCCCATTCTTTTCTCTTTTAATATTTTCTCTCTGGTAATTTCCTCCATGCCCATGGATTTAATTTTTATTATACTGAGGATCAGTCTGAAATCTTTCAGGCATACTTTGATGGTAGTTCTCTGAGGTTCCCAACTCTTCTTCTATTTACCTCTATTAAATCAACTTTCATACAGTGTTCTAATTATCATTATATCTTTTCCCATTAGAATGTTGGTTTCCTGAGTGAGTGTGACAGGCAGAGTAGGTGCTTGATAAATATTTATGTAAATTGCTGAATTATTCTTTCATTTTCTGGATCCTATCAGATAATCTGCAGTATTACCCACAAATATATAAAACTAGTTTCAGAAATATGATCCATAAATTTCTCACCTTGTATTTTCTTTGTGTCCTCACTTTCCATGCTCATCTGTTTTTTTCCACCCTTATTTTTCACCTATAAGATAAAGGTATTTTTCTCCATTTAAATCAATGTTTAAAATATACAGATGAGCCCTGAGGCTCAGCTGGTTGAGCATCATCCTCTGCACAGAGAGATTGCAGGATTAATCCCAGTCAGGGCACATGCCCAGGTTGCAGGCTTGATTGCCGGTTGGGGGCATAGAGGAGGCAGCCAATTGATGTTTCTCTCTCTCCCCCTCCCATCCTCCCTGTTTCTAAAATCAATAAAAAAAATATTTAAGAAAAAGAAATATACAGCCCTAGCTGGCTTGGCTCAGTGGATAGTTGGCCTGTGGACTGAAGAGTCATGGGTTTGATTCTGGTCAAGGGCATATGCCTGATTTGTGGGCTCAATTCCCAGTGTGTGTGGGAGGGGGTATGTGTAGGAGGCAGCCGATCAATGACTCTCTCTCATCATTGAAGTTTCCATCTCTCTCTCCCTCGCTCTTTCTCTCTGAAATCAATAAAAATATATTAAAAAATATACAGATGATGTATTATAGAATTGTACACTTGAAACCAATATAATTTTATTAATCAGTATCACCTCAATAAACTTAATTAAAAATTCTTTAAAAAATACAAAACACTTCCTTCACATAAAGAAATAAATGGATGAACATTTGAGAATTCCAGGATTATAAATGCAAAGGGACAGTGAAGGATAGTTTGCCTAAAGCCAGAAAAGCAGGGATTGAATCTACAAATCATTAGATGTGTGATACAAGGTGTGCTTTAGTTCTCTGAGGCTCAGTTTCCTCATCTGTAAAATGGGAAATTCCTACTTCATAGAGTTGTTACAAGAATTATATGTGAAAACATTAAAAAATGCAGCTGGCATTCTTAAGTACTACAGGCATTCAACACATTCTATTAAATAAACACACAAGCCCTAGCCAGTTTTGCTCAGTGGATAGAGCATTGGCCTGCAGACTGAAGGGTCCTGGGTTCAGTTCCCATCAAGGGCAAATACCCAGGTTGCTGGCTCAGGGGCGTACATGGCGCTGAGGGTGAAGGCTCAGTAGAGGCTGTGCAGAATGCAGCCAATGATACACTATCATTGATGTTTCTATCTCTCTCCCTTCCTGAGTCAATAACAACATCTTAACTAATAAAAGTGTAATATTGAAATTAACCGTTTCTCGGTGATGGGGGTAAGCCATGCCCACCAGCCAATCAGAGCAGCTGTATGCAAATTAGCCCAGCGAAGATGGCTGAGGTCTCAACCAGATGGGGAGAAGCAGTGTGCAGCACTGGGGTCCGCAAGGCAGATGGAAGACCTCTGCCTTGGGGGAGCCAGGAGGGGATGAACAACCTGGCCAGAGGTGCAACCTTGGGGCGGGGAGAGCCAGCCCCGCCTGTGGCCGCTGGTGGGAGCAGCAGGTCCGGCCAGCGTTGGCGGCAGGGCAGCCCGGGGCCTGGCGGAGCTAGCCAGGCCAGGCCCCCAGGCTGTCCTGCGGCCTGAAAGGAGATTCGTGATCGCGGGGGCACGGGCACTCACGGAGGCTATAGTGCCCGTGCCCCCGAGATGGATTTCAGGCGGCAGGGCAGCCTCCAGGCGGAGGGACCGAGCCAGCTCCATCCCCAAGACTGAGGCCTGGAAATCGGTGCAATCGGGGCACACAGCACACACGGTGTGCCCTCCATGTGTGCTGTGTGCCCCAATGGATTCCAGGGTCCCACACTGTGAGAGGGCACAGGCCGGGTTGAGGGATCTCCCCACCCCTGCCGAGCGCACAAATTTTTGTGCACCGGGCCCCTAGTATTTAATAAATAGATATACCAATAGCAGGTTAACTAAATCTAACTAGTCCTCTTCTGATCCTTCTTATTGTCTTTCCTATAAATTTTCATCCCATCCTTTCAGATCGGGCATCCCTTCATGAATCAGAAGTTTCACACACACATAGTCATTAGAATTGCATTTCTCTTCATAAGCTAAGCTTAATACTTAAAAATTTTTCCAACAACCCATGGTTTGTTCAAAATAGTATTCCACTATTTACTTAAATCTTTGTTTATATATTGTTAGAATAATTTTTAAAATAACTAGCAGCCCTGATATGACTGAGCTCTTATATGCTTTATTTTTAAATGCTACGCTAATTTTTCAGAAAAAATATATCGACCCAATTAACTTCTTAGACCAATAAATCATAACTCACAGAACTCTAAAATACTTAACTACTTCATCTTACGTGGTTCACGGGAGGCACCAAATTATCCTTTCTATTTTCATTCTCACTCTCAAAATGAAAAATTCCCAAACAAAACAATTTTAAATAAATGTGAGAATCTTTTACAAAGTAATATATAAACGTATACTAGTTTCGCCATTTATTTTTTTTTTTACCTAAACATTCCATTTAAAAAGTGGTTAGCCACATTATAGTACATCCACAGGATACCATTTCCTCAAAATGTTTAAATGTAAAGAAAAATACTTCCGTTACAAAACAGCAACGTCTTCACACCGGCCTTTCGCTGGTGGTTCTATGGTATTTTATTCCAGTTTTCTATTTTTCACCCTTTTTATAACACAAGTTTCTCGTGCCCCGTCAGCCCTCGTGGAGGCCAGCACTGTCCTAGAAACCTTGTGACTGTGCTTCCAGTCTGCAGATTGGAGCAGCCCTCGGCCAACTCCCCCGCAGCTCACCCGCTTGCGCAAGTAACGGTGGGCGATCTTCCCAAGGAGCCAGGGCTGCGCCCACCGTTTCCTGGATTTCCGCTCATGAACGCGTCCCGGCTCACCCACAGAGCGAGCAGAACTCCTTTTTTTTTTTTTTTTTTAATGTATTTCTATATTGACTTCACAGAGGAAGGGAGGAGAGAGAGAGAGGAACATCAGCGATGAGAGAGAATCGTCCACTGGCTGCCTCCTGCATGCCCCCCACTGGGGATCGAGCCAGCAACAGGAGTCGAACCCGGGACCCTCAGTCCACAGGCTCGGCGAGGGCCAGAGGGCCTTTGAATGGGCCCAGCCAATGAGCAGAGACACCAGCGGGGTGAGGGCATGGGGGGGTCCCTGGAGGGGTGGCGGGGTAAGGACACATGTAATACCTTAATCAACAAAGAGGGAAACGGACACAGGCCGTGCGGACACAGGCCGTGCCTCAGGCTCTCCGTAGACCAGGTTCTCCAGCCCCTGCGCGGGTGGCGCTGGTTCAAGGCACCACCGCCAGAGGCGCCAGCCACGGGCTGGCCGGTTCAGGGCAGCAGGTGCACCGAGCGCAGGGTCCGCCCACTGCCCGGAACCACCTCCCCAGGGGTTCCCACCTTCCCCGCATCGGAACCACCCGGGAGGCGCCGTGGGTTCTGAAGTCGGAAACTGCCCAGCTCTAGGCACCCGACTAAGTGGTGAGAGTCAACGCTTGGTCCCACCAGCTGCTGTGGGGCCTGCAGCCTCCTCGGAAGGGTCCCTTCCCACACGCACAACCCATGCCTCACGCTCTAGCCATCCCCTCACCCCTCACGAGGGCCGGGTAAGGCCCTGCGGGCGCTCTGCATCCTGGCACCGTGAGGCCCGCGGGCCGCAGCCCGTCTTCCACAGGAGGCCACGGACCCGCCCGGGGGCAGGGCTGAGGGGGGACCCGAACGCGCTCACGCGGGAGCCACGGTCTTTACCCTCAAGCGGCCAGGCCCTGGGCTTCCGCTCTTTGTCCCTCGCCGCCTGCCTACCACGACGGCAGGCGTTCCCGCAGCCCGTTTCCCACCGACAGGAGCAGAATCACCGCCGTGGGGCGGGACTTCCGGCAGCCCCACCCCCAGGAGGAATCGCTCCCCAAGGGCAGGCGTTAGCAAGCCCCCGGACTGACATCTTTAAGTGGCGGGAACGTCACAACTGAAGGGCACTCCTCCAATCTCCCCGCGCCGTAAATGCATCCTTTGCTCAGGGGGCGTTCACCCGAGTTACCTGGGAAGACTCCCTGATTGAAGAGCGGTCAGCCATCATGGAGAATGGCCTGGAGGCGCAACGTGGGGCGCCGGCACGTGGCACCTGGGGCGCCAGCACGTGGAGCACGCCGGCGGAAATCGGAGCTTGTTTTCTGATAAAACTAATCCCTCTGAAATATTTGCTTTTAAAATTCTATTAATTTTAACAAATAGGGATGGTGCTAAGATGTCCAGAGCTAAAATCTGCACATGTATTAAATTCATTATTTAACACGGTAAGAAAAAAGTACTTAAAAGCTATTTCTAATGAAATATGATTTCTCTAAGTATGAAACAGCAAGCTGAAAATCACGAGTCAATTATGAACGGGCAGCTCTTATTCTCTGGGAAACTGCTTCCTTCACATAGAATCCCCTCCCCTGCCCCCCATAGCCCCAAACAAAACTACATTATTACAAATGAGAAAATGTTTATTAAGCAAACAATTTAACAGTTTTCCCTTAGCAGAATTTTACAGATTAGAGCACAACCCAAAGGCAGTTATAGTCTCAATTATTAACACACTACACATGATGCTTATTCTACAACTGAAAAGTTGCTGAAGTTTGTGACATGCCACTATAAATGTATGTATTATTAAAAATTACAAATTGTTTGGTGATTATTTTGATAACTTCTTGAGCAGCAGCTCCTGCAAGGAAAAAGGAAAAAAGCAAATCTTTGAAAAAGGCAAGTTTCAAGAACTACATAAAAATATCAATTCTGTAAAGAAAACCTTCCGTTTTTCCGAAAGCAAAGGTGTTTAAAAGTAATCCAAAAAAGACATAATTTATTGTGTCATATCAAAATAAAGGACTATAATTTTTAATAACTATGTTATTAAAAGTTTTGTTTTATATATTCATAGTTTGGGATATTATGCCATAGTTTTAAATGAAGTATTTTTAATTATGGTGGTTTAGAAATATTAGCAAGATATATTAAGTAAAAAAACATCAAAATAGTAGTATAGTTGATTGCATTTTAAAGAATACATACAGGCAGAAAAGATTCTCTAAGGACTCCCTTCTGCTTTACTTTTACAATAAATGAAGGGAATAAAGGTGTATTTGTTCTAAATACATTTGTAATTTGGAAAGAATCTCTATTAAATACTGCTGTAACTACTCAAAACAACAGAACAAACAAAACAATAACTAAGAAAGAAATTCTTCATCTTTTATAACCTGAAGCTTGATCTTTACAAATACTGGTTAATTCAATGCAATGTGAGACACGACTCTGTACCAGACGCTGCTCTGGGCACCAGGAATATGGTAGGAACAGAAGACAAAATCAGTGCCCGTGGACCTTCCCTTCCAGCAGGGAGGAAGAGACCATTTGCAATGAGTAAAAAGCATCTCAGAGGGCCTTAGTGCGAAGGAGAAACAGCGGGAAGCAGGTGTGAGCAAAGAGGAGGGTCTCACAGGGAAGGGATTTAAAACAAAGACCTGGTCAAAGGAAGGAATACAAGGGTGTTGTGCCACTTAATAGTCAACATCCTGCTTCACTGACCTCCCTGGGTAAAACAGTTAAGAAAACAACTCTCCCAGCTGGTATGGCTCAGTGGATAGAGCACGGCCTGTGGACTGAAAGGTCCCAGGTTTGATTCTGAAGGGCACATGCCCAGGTTGTGGGCTCCATCCCTACTGGGGGGTGCGGGGGGAGGGGGGGACTGTAGGCAGCAGCCAATCAATGATTCTCTCTCATCATTGATGTTTCTATTTCTCCCCCTCTCTGAAATCAATAAAAACATTTTTAAAAAACACAACTTCATAACTGTACTATTTAACAACAGATGCCAGTCTTCTCATCCTTGGAACTCACCCCCTAAAAACGCAGCAATGGTGTGTGGCTCAGCAGCTCCATATCGGCAACTATAGGAAAGAGAGGAGACATGAACTTCGACTAGCTTAGGGTAGGCACAAGTATTACTTCTTAATATGGTTTAAGAAATACTCACAATTCGTGGACATAATCATCTTTCACCATTACAGATAGTCCATATTCCTGAAGGAAGCCGGTGAGACAAGACTTCAACTTTCCTATATCTTCTTCAACTTGATGGTTAGATACCCCTACAAATATACATGCACATTAATTTTCATTGACATAAATATGTGATTCAAAATGAATGGCTACCTCCTTTATTTACTCCAGTTTCAGGTGTTCTAGTAAAAAATGTAAGGTGTGAAAATGAAGAACAAAAATAACAATGTATGAGACCAATATTTGCAAATATCACAAACCTATAACAAACAATCAAAAACTATTAAAATTTGAGTTTGATAAGCCTGCTTTGTTCACTGTTCCATATCCAGTACCTGGAAGGGTGTCTGGCACACAGTTAGTGCTCAATACTTTTTCTATTTATACCCTTTATAAAAATTATGGTGTTTATTATTTATTTTCAAGAGATTAAATGACACAGAGGACATAAAACTATAACAACAGGTAACATTGAGCATTAACAGATGCTGGTTACTGCTACAAGTACCATACGTGTACTGTTTAATCCTCACAATCACCTTATTAAGTAGGTACTATTATTCCCATTTTACAGATGAAAAAACTGAGACACAGATTAAGTTGTCTGCCTGAGTTACTTAGCTCATAAATAGCAAAACAGATACAAGCCCAGACAGTTGTTAATAATTAAACTATAATATCTCCAAAGGTAAGCTATTAATTGTTATTACTGCTGGAAGTTAAAATATAATTGCCATAACATCCACATATTAAAAATAAAATCAGTATTTTTTAACTATTGTTTAAAAATGATCACCACCACTCTTCCTCATAATAGCAATACCTACCCTTTATTGACTACAAGGTGCTAGGCAGTGTGTAAAGTGATTTCATACATCATATATTTAACCCTATCAGTCTAATAGAGTGGATGCTATTATTGCCATTTCATAAATATGAGACCTGAGGCTTAGAGGGAAATAGTGACTCACCCAAGGTCAAGAGATAGTGATAGAGCTCGGATCGGAACCTCGGTTCAAAACCTATGCTCTGTGTCACTGCTACTCTCCGAGATGGCTCCCCAGTGTATACCCCTTTGAGCCCTCAGGTAGCCCCCTTCTACTCAATCTAAGCTGGCCCCGGGAAGCAAAGAGAACACAACATAAGTGATGCTGTGACTTCTAAGACTAAGTCATAAAAAGCCTTGTACCTTCCACCTGGGTCTTTTGGAATGTTAATTCTGGGAAAGCCAGACACCATGTAAGAAGTCTACCCTAGAACTGCCGTGCTAAAAGGAAACCCTAGCTAGCTATGTGGTGACAGATGTCTGATGAGCCCCCAGCAGTTCCAGTTATCCTGACTAAAGTGCCGACATCTGAGCAAAAACGACTTCTCAGACGTCCAATTCAGTCAACTCCTCAGAATGACTGCAGTTCCAGGCATCATGCAAGATCCTTGCTCCTCACTGAGATATGCCTAACGGAGCCCAGCCAATTCACAAAGTCGTCATATAATTTATTGTTTTAATTAAGTTTTCAGACGGTTGTTCAATAGATAATAAAAATATTCTAACCCAATAATACAAATAAAGCAATACATACAGTGTTTATTCATTTTCTTTCTTCTGATAAGCTAGCTCATTAATACTATAACTCAGTAGACATATGACATCCATTGGGGCAACAGGTTTTATGATATACCTAGAATGCACTGCTATGTAATAATCCTGCATAATTAAACTTATCTTAATGAAAATTTTCTGGGTACCTGAAAAATCTTTGAAATTATGCCAATTCCCTAATCATTATATTTACAGATAATAAAAATCAGATACTAAGCAAAGAAATTGCTACATCTTCAGAGCTCTGAGTTCAGGAGTCACTGGCATACTTCTTATGACTTTCCATTTCCACTAAATTAAACTCAGTATGACTCTTAGGGGTAAACTGTGAAAAATGACAGAAAAATGTTTTCTTCTATATGCATTCAGCCAACATTCCCTTGTAATGGTTTAGAATCAAACACTATTTGCAAATAGTTACAGTTACAAAACAAATGGTAATTCCTCATTAAGATGTGATGTAAACTGTTTGCAATGTAAAAATCAAGGACCAATTGTAAACACCCAAGAGCACTTTAAGATTTAAGTCAAGTATCTACTTAAGATTTTAGTATATTTGATAATTCGACTGCTATTCTTACCTGGGTATCTACCATGTTGTTTATGAAATCTATCCACAGCCCGTAACATTAAGTATAACACTATCTCATTATCTGGACTGTCCATGCTGGAAACTGAAAGGGAAAGAATTCAATATAATTTGGGTAATTCCTGACATAAAGACAATGAAGGATGGGTCTTACTATATACTCAGATTTTAGGTCTCAAGGCAATTTTACCACAAAATTTTAATATTTTGTGACAATAAAATAGAAAATGTTAAATAATAGTAAAATAAAGGGAGCTACATTAAGATAAAACCCAGGTGTCTTAGTCTATTAACTAGTCACCATAATCTCTACTAAAGCAGTAACATGCTGACTTTTGCTCTATTTATCACACAACTTAGTAACCTACCTAAATACGATTTTATGTATGTATTAAGTGTTACATTGTGAAATTATGACTACTCGGATAGGTTTATAAAATTAAATTTAGAGTATAAATATTTCCATTATTTATATTATCACCATATACTCAATATTATTATACATAAAATAATGATTTCTTTAAAGTTAAAATTAAAGCTGTGGTACATTTATACAATGGAATACTACACAGCTGTTAAAAAAAGGTAAACTTTTCCCTTTGCGACAGCATGAATAAACCTGAAGAGCATTATACTAAGTGAAATAAGCCAGTCAGAGAAAGACAAGTACCGTATGATTTCACGCATACGTGAAATCTAATGAACTAACAAGCAAAATAGAGACAGACTTATAGAGAGCAGGCTGACAGCTGTGTGGGGGGGGGCAGGGGGGAGTGAGGGAACTGAGCAAAAAAGAAAAGAAAAAAAAACTCATGAACACAGACAGCAATGTGGTGACTGCCAGGGAGAGGGAGTGGGGGAAGGTGAATGAGGATATAGGGGTGATAAATGGTGATGGACAGAGACTTGACTTGGGGTGGTAAAGACACAATGATGCACTGTAGAACTGGGCAACTGAAACTTGTTAACTAGTGTCACCCCCATAAATTCAATTTTTAAAGAAAGGATGGAAAAAAATAAAATTAATAACCTAGCATCCAAAGATTATTATACTTACTAATTTCATCCCTGTTAACCGTATCCAAGCTATATTCTTCAGCTAAGGATCGACATCTTACCACTCGAAGAAATGCGGAATTGCTACCTGAACACAGGAAAGACATTATAGAGGTAACTAACTGAGACATGTGAACATTTCAAATCACAGATCTCTTTAAGAACAGGAAACTGTGTTTATACTCTTCACAGACATGGTAACGTGAAGAAATGTCTCCTGTTTGACTCTACTGGTTAGCGGGGAAGGCACTAGAGCATGACTCATCCTAAATTCATGTCCTTGAGACTACAACCAGGTCAGCACTGAGTAAGTACAGGATGGCACCTCTCTGAGCCTTAGAATGGGGGTAATATTATTTACCTTTTAAAGTTGTAGATTAAAAGTACCCAGCACAATGCCTGACAGGGCTCAGTGAACAGTAGTTGTGACCATTATTATGGAGAAGTAGTCCAAAAGGCAAGTGTTATATATATTGTGCTCTTGGTATATATAAGGTTTCAACAAAACAAAACAAAAATGATATTATGGAAATTTTCAAACATATCCCAAAATAGAGGGAACAGAATAAAGCCTCAAATATGCAACATCCAGCTTTTAATCTGGTACCATATAATTTAGTAGAACAAACGCTATATGCCGAAACAAGGTGCAAGATTAATAATGGAACAAACCATTAAAACTAAGCCTAAGCAAACACTTTGAAAGTGATGAAATGAAGAAGTTTGATAAATGTATTTTAGGATTGAGGAGTATGCAAAATGCAGACTTTACCTTCAGAAAGCATGTAAACAAGATTGTATTATTCTTAAACTAGGTCTTAAATTAAAAAGAAATGCTTCAGAGATGCCTGGACGAGCAGGCAGAGGCCAGATCATGCAAGGCCTTGTAGGCTGAAGGAAGGTGATCCACTTTCATTGTAGGTCTGGCAGAAAATGGCGTGGTCTAATTGCCAACTTAAGAGATCTCTGACTGCTCGCTGGAAAACGGATTGGATAGAGGCAAGACTGGAAGAGGTATCATTTCAAACTGCACTGGAAAAGGCAAAATGGTGTAGAGACGATAAAAATATCAGTGGCTTCCACGGGTTAGGGGAAAGGTAGAGATGAATAGGCCGAGAACAGGACATTTTTAGGACGGTGAAGCTGTTCTATATGATACTATGATGGTGGGTGCATGTCCTTACACACTTGTCAAAACCCATAGAAGGTACAACACCTGTTTGTGAGCCCTAATGTAAAGTATGGACTTCGGTGATGATGTGTCCATGTCAGTTCATCGACTGTGACCAATGTGCCACACTGGTGGGAGGTGTTCATATGGGGGAGGGTGTGAATGTGTTGGGTCTGGGGGTACACAGGAAACCTCTGTACTTAGCACTCAACATTGCTATGATCTTAAAGTTGCTCTTAAAAATAAAGTTCAGCCCTAGCCAGTTTGGCTTAGTAGGTAGATCGTTGGCCTGTGGACTGAAGGGTCCCGGGTTCGATTCCTGGGTTGTGGACTCAGTCCCCAGTGGGGGCACGCAGGAGGCAGCCAATCATTGATTCTCTCTCATCGTTGATGTTTCTCTTTCTCTCTCTCTCTCTCTCTCTCTCTCTCTCTCTCTCTCTCTCGCTTCTTTTCTAAAACCAATAAAAAATATTTTTTTAAAAAGTAGGTTTACAGTTATTCATATGGAAAATAATACAGTAATAATACAAGAATAAACTGTTTCTCGTACTCACAACTATAAACCTATTTTTTTTAAAAAAGTTCATTAATTTAACATAAAAAAAAAAAATGCTTCAGGTCTACTGAGGAATTATCAAAAACACCTGGAGCCTAACCATCTGAAACTAGATAGTAAAATTCTTAATTCTATTACAGTCACTTAACAGACCAAACTGAGTAGTTAAACCAATACTCTCCATGTACATATGACTCGACTTCACACTCAAAGCCTTCAGATAAAACTTCCCCAAATTACTTAAAATCAATAAGCTGAAAATAATTCTGTATTAATGACAATTTTCAAATAACTGACCTTCAAGTCTTTTTCGCATTGCCATAGATAGATATGTTCTAGCTCTGATCCAGTCTTAAAATAATCTCCACTAACTATTACACTATAACAATAAAAAAACCTTACCCAATATTTATGATTATAAAAAATTTTTAATTTCAACTATTTCAAATTCCTGGGAACACTTTTTATGGCATATTTTTATGAAACAAAATAAGGAAATTAATTCAAGGGGACTTACAGAATAATTTTAATTCTTTCTCTGAAATGGACTCTGGTGCCTGTAAAGAGACAATGCAGAGTTTGCTCCAGTATAAACGAGAAGGTTAGCAGAGGGTACAGCACAAGACGGTCACTGTGGGATGGGAAGGCTTTCTCCAAGTGCTGGGAGAGCACTGGAAAACACATTTTTCCCTTAGAAGTCTTTCTCATGAGCCTGGCAAGTGAGAGATCCCACCTAAGCAGCACAGAGCCAGTGCGATGCCCTCCATCTCTAAACCTTTTCTGGCGGAAGCTATGGGGTCGGGCCTGCATGGGGCTGTGCTGTCCATCAAAGGCGCAGTGCCCAGCAGCTTACCCGGCCTATCAACTGCAGCAATTTGGCAACATGATTACCCACAGCGGCAGCATCTTTCTTTGCTTTTTCACGGTAACTGAGAAAAAGAAAAGAAAAAAGCTATTAACAAAATTTAAAATCAGCAAATTGTAAAGATCACCAGGAAGCAAACAAAAAACTGTTCCTTTTCATGAAAAAAGACTGGTCTGGGACATATGAAATGTGAAAATGCCATGGAGATGCTGCCAGCAGCACCTGTTAGTGGTGGGGATCTTCCCAGTGTTGGTGATGGACACTTGGAATCCAATAATACCCGGGTTCCCTCTGTAACTAACAGCACCCAACTTGAAAACTGCCCTCCGTAATCCATGATCCATGCTTCTCTGACAAAATCTGCAACTCACGTTACTAAAGAACATGATTTTTCTCCTTGAAGTCAAGCCCAAGGGAAGTTAAATACTTCAAAACTGTCCACCTGTAAAATTTAAAGTCTATTTACATTTTCACCCTCTGAAAGTTAAGTGTTAAGCTAACTCCCTCCAATGTGAAGTCATGCTTCTTTCTATCCTCAATTAACTTTTCCCAAGTTTTAAGTAGTTGAACTTTTAGGCTAAGACAACAAAGATTTGTAAACGACTAAGATGAAGAGTGCAATCTGTTGAGGAACAGAGATCTTCTGTGTGACATTATTTGGCCCTTGAGGAAGCCAAGCCAGTGGCCCTGGATGGATCTGCACCAAGTCCAAACTACATAAGGGCAATATCCATTGAGAACCATCCTTTTGTCAGTCTATCTGGGTTCAGGCTAGTGATACCTGGATGGCAAGTATCTATCTATAGACATGAACTCTTTAAATTATGAAACATTACTAATAAAAAATTCATCCAAACTCAAGACTTCCAAGTTTTAAGTTACAAATAAAAGATAGTATAGGGCCCTAATTAAGAGTATGGAGATGGATTTCATGGGTTCAAATCCTGATTCTGCTATTTACCAGCTGTCTGACCCTGAATAAATTACCTTTTCTAAGCCTCAATTTCCTCATCTATAAAACTGGAACAAAATAGTATCTCTCTCTAATGTGAATATTAAATTAGTTCATACAAATTAGTTAATACATAGGACAGCTCATAGCACAGAATTAAGTGCTCAAAAGTTATGTTTTATTATGAAATACATAAAAAAATCTGCCTTCTGAGGTGGGGGAGTAATATGAGAAATCTGTACTTTCCACTCAATTTTGCTGTGAACCTGAATCTATTCTAAAAAACAAAATCTATTTTTTAAAAAAATCTGCCCTCTAAGTTCTTCAGCTTATTTTTAAAGCAATTACATTATAACAGGTTTCCATTTTATTTCTGATAGGCTAGTAAAATATTCTCATCTCTAATATAAACAAATGAATTTTTCTGTTACATAGTTTGAAAACAGTGACTCACACATTTTGCAATTTTACATATTTGCCCGAATCTGCAATCATGTCAGGAATTGTGCCTCGGACAGGTAAATGGCCTTGACCCTCTTTAGTCACAAATTCCTTTAGGGCGCGAGCTAAAATCCAAAATGATGGGGTCTGAAAGAGTAAAATAAAAAGTTAGTAAGTGGCATTTGAATCTGACCCAAAGCTTAAGGTGGCACTATTTTTACTTTTTGTTGTTGTTACCTGTTTGGTGATATTTATGCAGCGATGATCATTAAATATATCTTCAATGCTGCTTGGGATCTACCAAAGGAACATGAAACATTTACTTATACTAAGAATCTGCCCACCTTTACTTTCACTGCTGTTTCTCTGAACAAGTTCTTTGAATTCTCAAATTGTAATCAAACACATACTTCTGATTTTCTTCACTTTTATTTAGAATGAGTACCAGATGGAGGTTTGATGAAGAAAAAGAGAATGGAAGAAAGTCACATCCTGCCCATTGTTGTTAGCAATAAAGACTGGCCTGTTCTTTTCCATCATAAATGGAATAAAGAAGGAGCCAAAGTAAATCTTTTAATATATTTACATTTTAAAATATTACAAAGATTACAGACATTAATGTCAAACTAGAGTTGCAGTCCTTCATGTTTTTTCCATCTTTCAAAAATTTGCAGCCCCTTCACTCCAGCAACTATTGAAAGAGACAATCCTCCGACAAAAACTAGATAGTTAAATTAAAGGACTTTTAACGCTAGCAAGAGCATCATACATTAATAAAGACTTTAGAAATTACAGGCTTTGATTCTACTGTGGAAAAAAATATCTTACTGGTAACCTCCAACCTGTTTCTCTGCTTTCACTCCCAGTCCTTTACAATCTCTTCTCACAAGAGGTACGTAATTTTTTAGATATGAATCTGATCACTCCACTCCCTTGCTCACAACACTTCAATGGCCTGCAAGGATATTATGATCTGGCCCTTTCTGCCTTTCCAAACTCAAATCCCTCTCACTGCTTTCACTTCACTCCAATCATCCTGGCAGTCTTACTGCTCGAACAAAGGTAAACTTCATCCCACTTCTGGGCCTTTGTTTGCACATGTGCTTCCACAGCCTAAAAGCTCCTCTGCCAGATCTCTGCATGTCACTTCACGCAGGCTTCTGCTGAAACACATCTCTCTGAGTCTCCATGGCCCCCCGCTGGATCCCAAACCTCTGTCCTCCGCATCGTGCTCTCTTTGTTCTGTTCTAATTTTGTTCATAGTACCTGGTGCATTTATCTCTGCTTAGTTCATTATCCCCAGTCATGAGAACCTTGATGTGTTTTTAAATTGGTGTAAATTTTATATTCCGTGAAATGAACAATTCTTAAATGTACAATTCAATGCATTTTGATAACTATACATATATTTTTAACCATCACCCCAATTAAGACATAGAAAATTTTTATCAGCCCCAAAAACTGATTCACAAAGCACACACTTTTACTCACTCAGAAACACTACTTCTTTGTCTCCAAAAATTTTATGACAGCTTAAGTGCTTTTCTAACTTAAAAGGCAGCATTTGTTGCTGTTTTAAATTATAAGAAAATTCTAATTTAAACTACCAGTTTTGTTATTCCAAAGTTCCCTCAAAACCTCACTTGCCAGGCTTCCACAATAAAAGGGCACCTAAAATGAGTTATCCTCCAAAAAATTGTTAAGGTAGCAATGTCATTTAAAAACATCTCCTTTATATCCAAGAAATTGCTGTCAAAAGCAAATGCAGCTTTAGCCAGTTTGGCTCAGTGGATAGAGTATCAGCCTTCAGACCAAAGGGTCCCAGGTTCGATCCGTGTTAAGGGCTTGTACTTGGGTTGCAGGTTCCTCCCCATCTCCGGCCCTGGTCAGGGCACGTGTAGGAGGCAACCAATTGATGTGCTTCTCTCACATCAATGTCTCTCTCTGTCTTTCCCTCTCTCTTCCACTCTCCCTAAAAATCAATGGAAAAATATTCTCATGTGAGGATTAAAATATAATAAAATAAAATAATAAAATAAAAGTGAAAAAAAATCTCAAGGTAAAAAAAAATCAGAAATCAAATGCAGGGTAAAATTTAACTTTTCAGGCAACACTATTTGGGACCAGCAAAGTATCACCTTCAGTGTATAATTCCTACACCTAAACTATTACTATTCACAAATCATGTACTTCAAATAACTGATTTATATAAATCATATCACTATTATACACTGAAGCACTCAGGTCCATTTAACTAGGACAATATAGAATATTATTAAAACAAGAGTCAATCTGTATTATAAATATTAATTTCTAACCAACTATATACAATTTAGGAAATATTAACTTAAATCTAAAATCAACTATTTTATCATAAGGACTTCAGAAAACACCTTTCCAAATGAATCCCTTAGCAACTCTTTTAATACCTGAGTTGTATTTAGTGCTGTGTTCACATTTTTAATAGCTTCTTCAAAATTCTCTTCATCTTCCGGAGCCCCATTTTCATTCTTTAGAATTCCTATTAAAATAGAAATTGGTTAGCAAACAACCTTTTTCTTATTTCTCTCCCCCCAACATTATGGAAATAACTTTGTCAGATTCTGAAGGGAGGATCAGATAGTTTGAAACTTAAGAATAAATATGGTTTATCACCAGTCATTCCTAAAAATGTATAAGGAATTGCTCCTTAATCTCCCCCGAGGCAAAATAAAATATGAACCGATGCTGGCATCATTTGACAAAGGTGTTGACAGAAATCCAATAAACATTAGCTTCAAGCAATTTGCTTTTCAAACCTTATATAACATTTAGTCACATCCCATGTTACCTTGTCTAATCAAATCTCTGAACTCTTCTTTTTCTTTATACGTTTTAGGTATTCGTCCATTTCTCTAAATCAGTTAAAAAATTAAAAACCTAGTTATAAAAACTCAAAATATAAAGGTTGAAAGTCCACAGTTTCCCTATTCTCCCATCCACATGAGATTTCATCAGTAAATATACACCCCAGTGAAATTAGAGGCTAACCTGATAGAAGCAGAAACTGTGGGCCATTTCTCTATACTCATTCCCCACTGCCAGTTTCAGAACGACATTCACTTGAATTTCAATTTGTAAGTAAAAATATCAGTATCACAACAGGAACTGAAAGGCACCCACCTACTCTAAGCCAAGCAAGGAAAGAAAATTAATCTCTCGTCCCCCTCTAATGAGATCCTTTATAATAAACTGAAAATACAGTCACATAAGGAATTTCTTTTTCTTTAAAAGGACATACTTCACTGTACCACTGTGCTAAATATTTAGCTATAATCACAATCCATGGAGTGTGGCTATGGTCCTAAAATTGAGAGAGAGAAAAAATATCAGTTAACATTAATTAGTTAATATTTAACTCCTCACTATCATTTTCAACAAACTCAACAATACTTATGATCATTCCCCAGTATACATGAAATAATGAATGAAAGAAAATGAACTGGGTCAATAAAAATTGCTTTACAAAACTTTTTCAGAAGCAGTGTCCAATTTCATCCTAATGTGGCAGGTATGTACTATGATTGTCCCCATTTTACCATCAAAAGACAGTTTCAGAGACTGCCACCCAAAAATAAAGCTTAAATCTCTTGATTTCAGATACCAATCCTAGACTACGGGAAGATTTTCTCTGGGTTTTCTGATGAACCCAACACCTACATTTTAATAAGGAGGTAGGAAAAAATACATATTCCCCTTAAGTTATATGGTGTGTTGTAAATACCATTATTATTTTCATACCAAAATAAGCAGCTGCCTTGGGAATTCACAAACACTAAAAATAAGCTTCAAATGGAGTCAATTTCAACACCCACCCACCCCAAATTCAAACTATTTTAAAAAGCACATCTATTTGATTAAGAAATGGCTATGAAAAGGAATATATTAATGTCCAATTTCTTGATCTAGGTGTTAATTACATAGATATGTTCAATTAGTGTACTTTTCTTCAATAAAAAAAAGTTTTTAAATTTTGGAGAAAAAAGATTTATTTAAAACAAATTAGGTACAATGTTGTTACTATGTAACCTGGATGACAGGACTATGGAGGTTTATAGTATTTTCTCACATTGGTATATTCAAAAATGTTTTAAGTCTATCTATAAAATGGAAGGTCAGCCCAGTTGGTGTGGCTCAGTAGTTAAGCATAGACATATGAACCGAGGGGTCACAGTTTAATTCCCAGTCAGGGCACATGCCCAGGTTGTGGGCTCAGTCCCTAAGAGGGGTCGTGTAGGAGGCAGCCTATCTATGATTCTATCTCTCTTACCCTCTCCCTTGCTCTCTCTGAAATCAATACAAACATACTTTTCTTTTTTTTCAGAGAGGAAGGAAGAGAGGGAGAGAGATAGAAACATCTTAACTAATAAAAGCGAAATATTAAAATTAACCGTTTCTCCGGGATGGGGGTAAGCCACACCCACCAGCCAATCAGAATGGCTGTATGCAAATTAGCTCAGGCAAGATGGCGGCTGGCAGCCCTGGAGGCCGGTGCAGTGCCAGCGGCAGGGTGAGCGGGATGTGTGGGTGGGCGGGAGGGAGATGGCATGGTGGCGGTTGGTGTCCAGGTGGGGAACCATTGGCTGGGTGGCGGGTGGGGTGAAGAACCAGTGGCTGGGTGGCGGGTGGTGTGGGGGTGGGGAGCCGATCGGAGGGGTGGCG
>PVJC01029624.1:0-21679 GCA_004026665.1 Murina feae | reverse complement strand
CAAGCTTGCCTACTGCCCATCTTCCTCCAACCACCAGGAAGCAGGGAAAATTCCGCCTCGTGGTCAGGCCAGCCTTTTCCTGCTCCCTGATCCCCGGAAGGGACCTGGGGAGTTGCCAAGCAGGCCCCCAGCCCCCAAGAGCTTGCTTTCCCTCTCCCCAGTGCCCCCCAAAGGGCCTGGGAAGCTGCCAAGCAGGCCGCCGACTCTTTCCCACTCACCAGTCCCCTGCTGCCTTCCTTTCCCACTCCCCAGTGCCGCCAAGGGATCTGGAGAGCCACCAAGCAGGACCCTGGCCCCTGCAGCCTTGCTTTCCTGCTCCCCAGTGCCCCGCAAGGGCCTGGGAAGCCGCCAAGCAGGCCCCCGACCCCCACTGCCCCTTTTTCTCTCCCCAGTTTCCTGCAAGGGGCCTGGGCAGCTGCCAAGCAGGCCAAGAACCCCCATCGCCTCTTTCCCGCTTCTCGATGCCCCTCAAAGGGCCTGGGCAGCCGGCCAGCAGGCTGCCACCTCTTTCCTGCTCCTCTGTGCCCCTCAAAGGGCCTGGGCAGCCGCCAAGCAGGCCACAGACCCCCCACCACCACCTCTTACCCGCTCCCCGGTGCCCCTCAAAGGGCCTGAGGAGCTGCCAAGCAGACCGCCAACCCTGCCGCCTCTTTCCCACTCACTGGTCCTGGGTCCTGCGCTGTTCCAACCTGCAGCCGCTCTGTGCACTCGGGAGGTCCCTCAGCCCGGCCTGTGCCCTCTCACAGTCTGGGACCCCTCTGGGGATGTCCACCTGCTGGTGTGCCTGACCAGCCTGGGTGACGGGCTGATGGCTGTGTGCAGGCTGGCCAAGCCCCCCAGGAACGTCCCTCACCTCATTGGGTTGTGGCCAGCATGGGTGACGGACTGATTGGTGCTTTCAGGCTTTAAGGCTGCCCACAGCTCCCATTGACCCAATGTCCCAGCAAGGCTGGCTGGACGCAGGTTTCTGGGATTTGTTTATCTTCTATAATTGATGCTGTTCCTTTAAGCCGGGGCCTAGACATGTAACGAAACCTCCTCTCTGCTTCGCTTCACCTCGGGGCATCTATAATGAAACAATGTTACTTAGTGGTTATGCCAGGCCTGCTGTTTCCTTCAACTCCTGAGGATTCTATGATTGTTATTATGTTGCAAATGTGTGTTTTGCTTGAGGATAAGCAGAGCGGAGCTGACGGCAGTTTCACTTTCACTCCTGCTGCAATGGAAGCTGCCGTTTACTCAGATCCATGAGTGGCGGCCGCCATGTTGGCTGGGCTAATTTGCACACAGTCGCTTTGATTGGCTGGTGGGCATGGTTTACCCCATCCCAGAGAAACGTTTAATTTCAATATTACACTTTTATTAGTTAAGATTTGTTTAGTTATACCTATGATGCCATTATCCCAGATAACCTTATGAGTATTTTTACTATCACCCCTTTATCTTATTTTTTAACATGTCACATAGATTTTTTTTTAACTTATTTATATATGTTTTTTGATCTGACACCTTCTGGTAGGAATTTGGGACTGTGAAATCATGGAGAAAACAAACATTTGTGATCTTATCATATTAAATGATTTATATGAACATATATGTATAAACAGAGCACGTGTTCTCACATAAAATCCTTCATCAAATATTTCTGTTTTTCTTAAATGACCTAGGAATAGAGAAGCAGTGTGTGTGTGTGTATGTGTGTGTGTGTATTAAGGAACCACTTGGTTTTCAGGTCTATGTATTCTGGCTTTCCCCAAAGCATTGATAACAATATTGACTGTTATCAGTAAATTTCATACATGTTTTTGGTCTGCTCTGTAGGTACATCCACCCTATCACCCAGTCTTCTCGGCTTGCTGCTGCCTGCCTTTGGCATCCTTGTCCACTTGGAATTCTGAATGTGGTGTGACAGCTGCTGTTCCCGACCCAGCTCAGAGGACACCCTCATCCCTGCGAAGACTACAGATCCTTCCAATTCCTGCGGCTCCATCCTAAGCCAAATACATTATTCTTTAATAAACTATCCAACTGATTTACAACACATGTTATGACTGAGGCATTCAGGAACCCTTTCATCCAAAAGGATAAACTTTTAAGTGGATATAAAATGATTTTTAACTCGTTCCAATATGCCTTATAAACCACTTAACCTGATTCTGTGACAGTTGCATGATTTAATCCAATGGGACAAGTTACAGTGTTCAATTCAATTCCATAGGCTGTAGAGTGAAAGTAAAATCACCATACACAGGTGCTTTAAATTCAATAACAAGTTGTGAAATATAATAGAGGTTGAAATGTTGATTGTATGTGGTAAATGTAAGAGTAATACAGTCTCTTGTACTATTCTCTGTTTTGGGTCCTGCATATTTTCGAATGGCCCCCTATCATTCATGACATTTTCAGTTTTCTTAAAAAGAATAGGGTATAACTGAATCATTGTGGCATAAATTCCATTACCAAATCATCTTACTGAATGAGTTGAAAGATTTGGAATATTCAAAACCAAATTCTAGAACTTATTATCAATATTCTTATTTTGATAGGAAGTAATTTTCTACACATTTAATTTTTAGAATCAGTAATTCTTTTAAGTTAGTTTTTAATAGTGAAGTTAACATGCCATATGAAGGTTATTTTTTACTTTTGTATTCTACTGTGAAATTATTTTATGCTTTTCTTATCATCAATTTGAAACCTCAAAAATCACAGCTCTTATTTAGCATAGTATCCTAGTGCTGTATTTATTCATATGTGGAATAATGAATGTTGAAAAGTAGAGGGCTTCCATTTTTTAATCAAGATGTGATAGTCTTTATACCACTAAGAATAAATGACAGTTAAGTGTCAGAATTACATATTAATATTCTAGTTCCTTGCTTTTTGTGCTGTATTTCTAAGTAAAAACCTATCTTTATTGAAAATGTGGAATCAAGAAGTCACCTGTAGGTTGGAAAAACTACAGTATTCCTTATTTTTTTTTTAATTTAGTTTTAAACTCATTCCTGCTTCAAGGCAATACTGAAAACTGGCTACAAATACCAAATCCATATGTTGCTAATGGTACTTTGAAGGGTATGAAAAACTGAAAGGCCAGGAGGAGACAAATAATGTGTCCCTTCAATGTCGACTCCCAAGTGTTGGTGCTTTAGATCTTTATAAGTTGTTGGGGGGGAAAAGACACACATTTCTTCATTCTTCATGGTGTGCCCGGAAATGTGTATGAGTGTGGATGTGAAAGAAATCAAGTAATAAGGATTATCTGGCTCCTGAATTAGTGCAATGACAGATGCTTCGAGAGGTATAATCCTATTTTATTAGCACAACCTTGCGAGCTAATTAGAGATAGAGTATATCTTTTTAGAAAGGATACCTTTTAGGTTCATAAAAAGTATTTACAGGAAGCAAAACAGATCTATTACTATTTTATCCCCCTTTCTTTAATTTGTGTAATTTTTGTACTATATATCTACATGTAAATGTTTAGAGCTTTTGTTATAAAAATATAATTTCATTCATTGACATTTAACTCTTTGTTATAAAATGAAACTTTTTAAAATTAAGTGAAATAGGTTATTTCCCAGCAGAAGTATGTCAACAGTCCTAAGAGCATTGTCAGATTTCATAAAATATTTAATTATTCGAAAAGGAAAATCTCTTCATACTTTAGGGACATGAATACTCTCTAAGCCTTCTGTACAAATGTTTGTGTTTTCATTGTTAGACTTTGGGGTTTTCCTTTCGCAGTATCACCCACGTTGGGCATTTTTATATAATCAACTAAATCTTTTGCCAAATGCATGCTTGCCTTTTATTTTCTAATGTATGGTAATAAAGAGCAAAACTCATTAGATTTTGCATGAAATGGTTCTGAAAGGTAAGAAGAAAACAGACTTTGGAAGTTACTTGTTTAATTTTAAATCCGTGACAGAGGTTAGGCTGATGAATATCTCTCACACACCAATACTCATGCTTTTCATTTCCTCATACAGTTGTATGAATTTGACTGGGACCATCCGTTTTAAACTATTGTCAAACTAATATATCACCTGCTTTAAGATGCAAGATTCTGAAGTAAACTTTATATAGATATAGACATATTTGTTGTTTCTTTGTATTTCAGGAAAGGTGATAGTAGATTTCTTTGATACTGATAAATATTGAATTGATTTTTTTAGTTATTTTTTATCATTTTTTTCAATGGAGTAGTATAGGACTGTGCTTTGTCCTTTTTATGAATGAAAAAAAAATTATAAAGAAATAAATGTCTTAATGTTATCCAAGAAATAACTGTCCTTTTAATTTGCCTAGTGTTGAAAATTCATTTTTAGAAAGTTTTTCTTTTTTTTTTAAGTCAAATAGCATGGAATAAATATTACTTGTTAAACAACAGTTCAATGTTTGAAGGGTTCTACAAAAAGTATACACACAGACACAAAGACACACATGTGAGCTTGAATGCACTCATACACAAGCATTATTATATTGAAATATAATAACTTCAATTTATTATATTTGTCAGTGACTATCACTCAGTCTAATGTCAGACATTAAAACAAGCCACTAGACTAGATGCTGAAAAATAAAAGACTAGTTTAACCCCCAATGAGCTGATACTCTAATAGAGGAATTTGCATAAAAGCATGACTCTACAGCCAGGAGTCTGATACAAGAATAGCCTTCTTTTAGTCCAGGGCCAGGGTGCACCCCAAGTTCTAAATCACAGGGCTCCCTGTGTTTTGCCCTACAATCTCCTCATGTGTTCTCATTGTGATTCCACGTTGGCATTTTGACCCACTTCCTGGGTTATGAAGCTTGGCTCCACCCTGGATGCTGGTTTTCCCTTTTGGACCCTGCCTCCATTTTTTGACCCTAAGTATTAGATTACTTCTATTCTAATATTTTGCTTTTGGTATTTGACCTTAGATTGACCCAAGCTCTAATTCTCCAGGCTTTGGGAGATCAAAGCTTTCTTTCTGTGAGAGTTTTATCCGCTTTATCCAAAGTTCTCCAACATGGTTGCCCATCACAGTAACCTGGATAATTTGAAAAGAAAAATAGATTCCATGGGCCCCAGGCCAGACTTACTAAATCAGAACCTGGGAAATGAGGTGTCAGAATCTACATAATTTTAGATTGTTCAGGAGTGATTTTGAATAAACTGACTTTAAATTAGTTGATGAGAAGCATGGATTATGTTTCTACATTGTTTATCATATTTTAAAAACAGGTTTCATCTTTTAGTTACTGGTAATAAATTTGATACTTAGGATAGATAATATTTGTCAATTCCTATGACAGGGAGCCAGGTTTGAGAATCACAGGTTTTTATGATTACTACAAGTTAGTTTATATTTTTAACTGAATCAATAATATCAACATCATATATACATAATTTAAATATCTTTTAAGAAAAACAAATCCATTCTCTTGGCTTGCCTAAACTGTTAATTTTCTCATGACTAATATGCTCATTAATTCTTACTTTTTGGTTCTACATCTTAAGTAACAAAATGCTATATACTTGTGTCTATTTAAAATATCCCCTAATTTTATATTTAAAAATCTAAGCAGCAGACTGAAATGTACTTCAGAAGATTTGTTCTCGAAAGGAATGTGAATTTTCTTTACTTTTTTTTAAACATTTTTCTTCATGTGACTTGAAAAGTTAATTAAATTTTAATACTTAATTTCCTGAGTCTATAATCTCCTGAAGTTTGCTAATTAAAATATAGATGAAAGGTGTCCCCTCCCCAATGTCAACTCCCCCCCCCCCCCCCCCCAGAATGAAAGCATAGTAGTTTTGAATGAGCTGACTTTAAATTAGTTGATGGGAAGCAAGGATTATGTTTCTACATTGTTTGTCATATTTTAAAAATAGTTTTCACTTTTTAGTTACTGGTAATAAATTTGATACTTGGGAAAGATAATATCTGTCAACTCCTATTTGACTCTGGAATTCAGTCAAGCTTATCCTCATGAGAACTGAAGGCACTTGGTCTTCAACTGTCCTGTCTCTTCAGCTAGGCTCCTGTGCTCTGGGGGAAGCTGGCTTGAAAACAATACTGAATATCTTCTGACCTTATATGAGTTTCCTAGAGCTGCCACAACCAAGGACTACAAACTGAGTGTCTTCAAACAACAGGAATATAGCTCTCAGTTCTGGAAGCCTGAAGTCAGAAACCAAGGTATCAGCAAGGTAAGCTCCTTGCGGAGACTCTGAGGGAGAACTGTTCCCTGCCTCCCTCCTGGCTTCTGTGCTTGCAGGCAAACCTTGGTGGTTCTTGCCTTGCAACCGCCTCTCTCCAATCTCTGCTCTTTTTGTCACCTGGCATTCTCCCTGGGTGTCTTCGTGTTCACATCTTTATCTTGTTGTGAGGACACCAGTCATTGGATGGGAACCCATCCTAATCCATTGTGACCTCATTTTAACTTGGTTACATTCACAGAGACCCTATGTCCAAATAAGGTCATATTGAAAGATTCCGGGTGAATATAAATCTTGCAGAATTCTATTTCTTGACATATTTCTCTTTTTATGAGGGTCTGATTGAGAAGCTGCTCTAAGCATGTTTTCAGAAAACATTTATATTGCTAACATGAAACAATACAGATGAATTTCAAATGCATTCTGCTAAGCGAAAAGAAGCTAGAATCAACAGGCTGTATGACTCTATTTACATGACATTCTAGAGAAGGCAAAACTCTGGGGACTGAGAACAAGTCAATGGTTTCCAGGCAGTAAGTTTAGGGGCAGAGTTTGACTGCAAAGGAAGAGCCTGAGTGTCCACTCGAGAGTGATGGAACTGATGGTAGTGACTCAAATCTATGCATTTGTCAAAACTCATAAAATGATACAGCAAAAGGGTGAGTTTTGCTGTGTGTGCATTCTTAAACTTTTAAAAAGTGCAGTTGTGCAAAGGTCATGGGCATTGGACAGGCCGGTGGCCACCTCCTAACTCTGTTATATTACCTGTGAGATGTTGAACAGATCATGTGAGATTTGGAGAATTAAGTTTTCTGTTTCATAAAATGAGGATAGCATTCCTCAATCATTCAGACTTCTTTGGCAAGTGATAGACAACTCAAATAAGCTTAAAAAATAATTTATTGGCTCAAATAACGGAATCTACAAGATAGACTAGATGTGAAGACTTAAGCAATGTTCTCAAGAAGCTGTCTTGCCATCTGTTGATTCTGCTTCTCTGTGTACATATTTCATTCTCAAGCAGGTTGTCTCCTTGTGGCAGGAATTATGGGTGCTGACAGCTCAAAACCTATATCCTACAGGTCAGTGGTAAAAAAAAAAAAAAAATAGGTATTCTCTTTCTGACCTGGTATATATATATATATCAAATCTCACTAAAGACTCAGATTATCCCCAGAGTTTAGTGCTTTTTATTTACCCACTAGAGGCCCAGTGCACTGGGGGGAGGGGGAAGGGAAGGTCCCCTCGGCTGACTTGCATTCTCTCTCATTCTAGGACCCTTCAGTGGACATCCTTCTCACAGTCCAAGACCCCTCACTCCTTACTGCCTGCCTGCTCACTGCTCCTTACTGCTCTGCTTGCTGCTCCTTAGTGCTGCTGCTGCGGAGGTGGGAGAGGCTCCCGCCACCATGGTGCTTGCCAACCATGAGCCCGGCTTCTGGCTGAGTGGCACTCCCCCTGTGGAAGCACACTGATCACTATGGTGCAGCTCCTGCATTGAGCATCCACCCCTGGTGGTCAGTGCACATCATAGTGACTGGTTATTCTGGTCGTTCCACCATAAAAGTCACTTAGGCTTTTATTGTATAGACTAGAGGCCTGGTGCATGACATTGGGCACTGGGGGAGGGTCCCTCAGCCTGTCCTGTCCCCTCTTGCAGTCCGGGATCCCTCGGGGGATGTCCTTAAGCCAGCAGGCAGGTATCCCACAAGGGGTTCTTAGCACTGCCACAGAAGTGGAAGAGGCTCCCGCCACCACCAGCTGTGCTTGCCAGCTGTGAGCCCGGCTTCTGACTGAGTGGTGCTCCCCCTATAGCAGCAGTTCTCAACCCTGGGTCATGACCCCTTTGGCAGTCAAATGACCCTTTCACAGAGCTCATGAAAGAGCATCCTGCATCTCAGATATTTACATTACTATTCATAACAGTAGCAACATTACAGTTATGAAGTAGCAAATGAAAATAATTTTATGGTTGAGGGTTACAACATGAGGAACTGTTTTAAAGGGCCAGAAGGTTGAGAACCACTGCCCTAAAGGATCACACTGACCACCAGGGGGCAGCTCCTGCATTGAGTGTCTGTTGGTCAGTGCACATCATAGTGACTGGATGTTCCTCTGTTCGGTTGATTTGCATATTAGCTTTTTATTATATAGGATTTGGGGCCTCCTGGCTAACCTTCTAGCTAACCTTTTGGAAGGTGGAAAACACACTGGGATAGCAATTTTCACCAGGACCACATGGAATGGCTAAGGGATTATCCCCCTAAAAATATATCAGGTGTTTTTAACAGGAGAGTGTTGGACATTCCTCACTCCATGAGAATTTAAATAAGATGATAGAGTTAAAAAATGCCTGACACACAGTAAAATCCCAACAGATCTTAAATTTCCCCTCCCATGATTACTTTCCAATGCATATTTTACTTCTAAAATTCTTAGGTCAGGTGATTGCATAGCTATCTGGTAACTGTTCATACCCAGCACGAGCTTAGCATTCACAGTGAATTCCAAATCAGTTCCCCTCAAACAGGTAGAGCTGATTTAGTTGAATTGAATGTAATATCAGAAAGTAAAAGAAAATATATAGGAAAAAGGGGCTATTGGCATTGAAACCTTCCTTTTACTACATTTTAAATGTATACCATTTCCAGTAATGAGGGTAGAGGAGGAATCAGTTTGAAGCAGTCCCTTTGACCCTTTCCTCATCATTGCTAAGAAAGAGCAATGAGCGCATCCAGGTATCATACAAGTTCCCAAGTGACCTCAGGACTTCAGAACTTGGAAAAGTTGACCCACGTACACAAACATTCTAATTAGCTAATGGCAAAGTCATGGCATATTAAAGTGCTGAAATCACATACCACTTCAAGTGAGCTATATTAGTTATTTATTGCCACCATAATGTTGCAGAAATGCAACCACAAAACCGCAGCGGTACGGAGCTGGGTCAGCAATGGACAGGCATGCGGCTCTGCAGCTTTGATGATAAGCGCTGGGCTTTCTCGCATGCTTGAGAGCAGCTGACTCTCAGTTGTCACAGTTTCCCTCTGGCTGGGGCCTTTAGAGCAACTTGGCTCTGCTCCCCTTCTCTCCTGTCTTTCAGCAGGCGAGTGCTGGCATGTTATCATGACAATGACAGAGGTGCAAAGAAACAAGTGGGAACATGAATGTGCTCTTTCAAGCCTTTGCTTGCCTCAGGTCTGCTAATATCCTATTGATCAAATCAAGTCACATTATAAACCCAGAGCCAAGGAAGCAGGTGGGCACTTTAAGCCCATAAGCAAAGGTGGCTGTAAACATTGAGGAATTGGAGCCATAGGATGCAATCTACTGCAGATTCTTACCAAATTGCGTTGGATCTTGGAGGTCATTAATTTCACCATTTAGAAAGAAATAATGCTCAAACTATAATGCACTATTTGCTTATCATGTAGATTTTTATTTTATATTTTTTGAAACAGCCATTTATTTGCACAAAGATTTTTATGACATGGTATTCTTATGCATAGACAAAAATGAAACTATTAGAAAATAATATAGTCCTAAAAATTCTTCACTTTTAGAATATCACTTCTAAATGATGTTTAAACTAGAACAGTTGGTACTTGTATTTTGCCACAAAATATCATCCTTATTAGGTGGTACTGATATATGCATCACTTCTTTTTTTTAAATATATTTTATTCATTTTTTACAGAGAAGAAGGGAGAGGGATAGAGAGTTAGAAACATCAATCAGCTGCCTCCTGTACACTCCCCACTAGGGATGTGCCCACAACCAAGGTACATGCCCTTGACCAGAATCGAACCTGGGACCCTTGAGTCCGCAGGCCAACGCTCTATCCACCGAGCCAGACTGGTTAGGGCAATGCATTACTTCTTAAAAAAAACTCTCAACTATTTATTCCAAGCCACTTATTCCCATTCTGATAGTACTTTCTCAGTCTTATCAGACATTAACAGAAAGTTATGTCCAGTTAAAAAATATGTCTACAAATTCTTTGATAGTCTTTCTTTTAAGAGGTGGAAAGTAATTTTCTTCCCCTTGAGACTGTGCTGGATTGAGCAGCTCACTTCCAGTTGATAGGATAAAGCAGAAGTAACAGTACAGGACTCTGGAAACTAAGTCATAAAAAGCCAAAGTGGTTTTCTCTTTCTCTTTCTCTTTCTCTCCTTCCCTCCTCCACCCCTTCTTCCCATAAATTGCTCTGGGAGAAGCTAAGTGCCACATTTGAAAGCATTCAGGCAGCCTTGTGGAGATGCCCACATGGTGTGGAACTGAGGCTCCTACCAAAAGCCATGTGAGTGAAGCATATTGCAAATATATTCTCAGTCCCAGTCAAGCCTTCCAATGACTACAGCCCTTGCTGAAAGCTTAACTGTGTCAGAAACACCCAACCAACCTGCTTCCAGATTCATAATCCTCAGTTACTGTGTGAGATAACAAATATTTGATGTTTCAAGACATCAAGGTTTGCGGGTAATTTGTTATACAATAATAGATAACTACAGTAGTCACCCCTTATTCACAGTTTCTCTTTCTGCTGTTTTAATTACCCATAGTCAACTGCAGTCAAAAATATTAAATGGAAAATTCCAGAAATTCATAACTTTTAAATTGTGTACCAGTCTCAGTACCATGATGAAATTCCATGCCATCTTAGTCCAGGAGGTGAATCATCCCTTTGCCCAGAGTATCCACCCCACATATGGTACCTGTCCTTTAGTTAGTAGCTATCTTAGTTATCAAATCAGCTGGTATCACAGCGCTTGTGTTTAAGTAACCCATGTTTTAAATAAAATTGGCCTCAATGCACAAGGGTCGTGGTGCTGGCAATTCAGATATTCCAAAGAGAAACCTTAAAGTACTCCCTTTAAGTAAAAAGGTAAGTGTAGTACAATAACATATTTTGAGAGAGATCACATTCACATAAATACAGTATATTATTATAATCTTTCATTTTATTGTTAGTTGTTAATATCTTACTGTGCCCCATTTATAAATTAGACTTTATCATAGATATATATGTATAGGAAAAACAGTATATATAGGGCTCATTACTCTCCATGGTTTCAGGCATCCAACAGGGGTCTTGGAATGTGTCACCCATGGATATGGGGGGACTACTGTATATGGTTAGCATAAAACAAAGACTCTTAAATGATTTCCTGACAATAATTTTAAGCAAATGAAGTTGTCACATCTGGCCAACAGGAATAGCAAATGTATCCCTCTGTGTCCAGATGCTCTATTTCCATGGATTTCTGTACACAATACATGTTTGTCTCAATGATGAATCAGAAGACATTTAAAAATAATTAAACTTAACGTGTGTTTTCCTCAAAATACTTCTAAGCTAATTGAAGTAATGATAATATAAACAGCTATGACCAAGGTCACGTATGTGCAGACAATGACAACTAAATCATAGTTGTCTCCTGGCTGAAAGCAACTGAAAGATGCCATTGACCCAGCCAGCATGGCTTTAGTCCTTGAGTGTCAACCCATGAACAGGGAAGTCATGGTTCCATTCCTGATCAGGGCACATGCCAAGGTTGAGATCCGCAGTGTGAGGCATTCAGGAGGCAGCTGATCAATAATTCTCTTTCATCATTGATGTTTCTATCTCTCTTTCCCTCTCCCTTCCTCTCTGAAATCAATATATATATATCAAGAAAAGAAAGATGCCAATGATTATAAGATGTATCCCATTTTCAGAAATGTTAACATGTAAAGCATTGGGTGTACTAGAAATGATACGATACGGCATTTAATAGCTTTTATGGATACTTACAGCTTCTGGGTTAAAGAAAGTGAGAGTTATGTTTAGGTTAGGACATTAAGTGTTATTTGTTTGGTTTTCTGAGAAAGCAGGACTCTCACTTAGCTGGGTAGAATCCCAACAGTGAGCTCAGATGAGCATGGATGCCAAGGGAAATAATTTCTACTTCTATATCTGCCATAAAGATAACAGTTCAAAGTACTCCATCAGACTGGACTATGTTTCTTTTCATTTTCATAGATTGGCACAAGGCCTTGCATGTAATAAGGATTCAGTATGTACATGTTGAATGGATTATTGAATGAGAAACAAGTTCTTAAGTTTTAAGTGTTTTAGCACATTTTTCTGCAAATACTTTTCATATTACTTTATTGAAAATGTGCTTATTCCACATATTTTAATATGAGAGATGTTTAATGAAAGAGAGCAATAAGCTTTTGCCAATGTTGTGTTTAGCAGGCTGAGTTGGTGAAAACATCTGGATGGAGAATAGATTAAATGAAGGGTTATCCCTAAAGAAGTAGAAATTATCTACTTATGTACTCTCAGGAAATAGCCAGTACCTCCTTCTCTGAATATTGTTTCTGGAAAATTTTATTTCTAAATGTGTGCACCTCAGGATTAGGTTGACATCATCTACACTAATAAAAGAGAAACATGCAAATTGGTGTCACTTCTCTACACCCAAGCCACGCCCACCATCCAATCAGAGCAACTATATGCAAATTAACCCAACCAAGATGGCTGCCGGCAGCCACAGAGCTGGAGCAAGCAGGAGGCTTGGTTGCCCTGGTGATGGTGGAAGCCAAGCTTCCTGCCTGCCCTGTGGCCTCTGCTCAAGGCAAAAAAATTTCAATTATAGAAGATAAATAAATCCCAGATACCTACTTCCAGCCAGCCTCTCTGGGAGCTTGGGTTGCTGGGGGCTGTGGCCAGCCTGCAAACAGCCATCAGCCTCTCACCCAGGCTGGCCAGGCACCCCAGTTGAAACCCCCACACTGAAGGGGCTGTGGCCAGCCTTCAAAAAGCCATCAGCCCCTCAGCCAGGCTGACCAGGTACCCCATCAGGGCCCACCACCGTGAAGGGGCTATGGCTAACCTGCAAACAGCCATCTGCCCCTCACCCAGGTGGTGGGAGCCTCTTCTACCTCCTCAGCAACACTAAGAGATATCTGACTTCAGTTTAGGCCTGCTCACCACTGACAAGTGGACATCCCCCTAGGGTTCCCATGCTGCCAGAGGGATGTCCGACTGCCAGCTTAGACCCAATCCCCCAGGGAGTGGGCCTAAGCCAGCAGGTGGACATCCCCGAGTGGTCCCAGACTGCAACAGGGCACAGGCCAGGTTGAGGGACCCCCCAAATGCACAAATTTTTGTGCAGCAGGCCTCTAGTATATACTAAAGAGGTAATATGCAAATTGACCCTCATGCCCTTGTATCATCACAAGATGGCCACCCCCACGTCATCACAAGATGGCTGGCAGGAGTGGGCAGTTGAGGATGATTGGGCCAGGAGGGGAGAGCAGTTGGGGGGCAATCAGGCTGGCAGGGAAACAGCTAGGTGTCAATCAGATCAGCAGGGAAGCAGCTAGGGGATGATCAGGCTGACAGGCAGAAGTGGTTAAAGGCAATAAGGCAGACAGGCAGGCGAGTGGTTAGGAGCCAACAGTCCCAGATTGTGAGAGTAATGTCCAAGTGGTCCCAGATTGGAGAGGGTACAGGCTGGGCTGAGGAACACACCCCCCCATGCACAAATTTCATGCACCAGGCCTCTAGTCAACAATAATACTCTACAATCTGAGGCACACACTAATGCACTGTCTAGGCACAATGTCTCTTATTATTATCATTTATTTATGCTTTATTATTTTTTCTCTCCTGAAATCCAACTCCATTTCTGCCATGCCTTTACTGTAATGTATTAAATATTTATCCATTCAGTTTGTTTTCTTTATCTTATTTAATATATGTGTTATTCTATGAATGATAAATAGTATTATATTTGGTTTTTATTTACACAAATTATACTTTGCTGTATATATTACTAGTTTCCCACATCTTTCAATTAATGTTATTTTTTTTCTAATCTACACTGCTTCATGCTAGTTTATTCCTTGGCTACTTTTTAAAAATATATATTTTTATTATTGATTTCAAAGAGAAAGGGAGGAAAGATAGAAAGAGGGAGAGAGAGAATCACTTATTGGCTGCCTCCCACAAGCTCTCTACTGGGAATCAAGCCTGCAACCAGGTCATGTGCCCTGACCTGGAATGGAACCATGACTTCCTGGTTCATAGGTTGACACTCAACCACTGAGCCACTCCGCCAGAGCTCCCTGGCTGCTTTTATTTCATTTCTTCACTCAAATTCTGTTTTGAAATCTTCTTACTAGAGACAATTTTATAGTAAACATCATTTTACATGCCTCTTTATGAACCTCAGTGAGAAGTTTCTTGAATATATATTCAGTAATGAAAGTTTATTAGGTCATAGTATATATGTATAATATATTGTTTTACTCATACATGTTCATTCAACAAGGATTTCTTCTTAGGGTTGGGATATAGCAATAAGCAATATAAAGCCAGATGTGTTTAAAAAGGTGACTGTAATTTTTACTTCTTCCAGTAGCTGGGAGTTTCCATTTCCCTTTCTGAAATTGATGTTATATAGATACCAGGGGCCCAGTACACAAATTTGTGCACCTTGAAAGGAACTATGGTCCTTGAGGCTGCAGCAAGCACAGGGGTGGGTCTTGGCCCATCCTCCATGCTCCTACCTGGTTCCTCCCACCATGGCCCCTGGCCCCCTCTCTGCCTACAGTCCCACTACTGCTACTGCTGCTCCCACACTCTGATGCTGCTGGCCCCACTCGCACCTACTGATGGCATGGAGCAACTGGGGCCGGTGCCAGCAGCGTGTGTGAGTGGGTCTGGTGCCTTCAGCTGGTGTGAGCATCGACTACTGCCCTGACTGCCCCTAAGGAGCAGGGGCAGGTGGAGAAGCCCTTAGGGACCATCAGGGCCAGCAGCAATCACTCACACTTGCTGGATAGTGCCAAGCAATCAGGACCAGTTCTAGGTGCTGGCAATAGATGTGAGTGGAGACTCCAGTGCTAGCTGCAGGTGCAAGCAGGGCTGGAACCAACAGTGGGTGCAAGCAGTGGCTCTGATGCCGGCAGCAGGTGCGAGTGGGGCCATCGCCGGCAGTGGGTGCAAGAGGCGGCTGCTGACCCCAATCACCCCTCAGGAGCAGGGAGAGTTGGAGAAACCCAGGAGTGAGCAGGTTCGGCGCCAGGCATCAGCAACAGGTACAAGTGGGGCCAGTGCCAGCAGCAGGTGCAAGCACCAGGTGGGACCGCAGTGCATGGGAGCAAGGAATATCCAGTCACCACCAGAGCTCACCCCAATGACAGCAATCGGCACCCCGCCTTGGTCTGATGCCCCCGCTCACCTGCTCCACATCCTGCCATGGCCAACACCTGCCATGTTCTGCATTTTAGCACTTGCTGCCAACACCCGCCATGTTCCACACGTGCCCCCCGGTGGTTAGCACATGTCATAGTGACCAGTTGTTCAGTTGTTTTGTTGTTCTGCTGTTCGGTCTATATGCATCATAGGGTTCTATATATTTAGATAAGGTATAGCCAATCTGGTCAAGTATGAAGTGTTTTAATTTATATTTCTCTGATTACTAAATATTCTGAGCATCTCTTTGTATGATTACTGTTTGTATTTCCTCTTTGATGAATTTCCTATTTATATAAAACTAGAGACTCGGTGCACAAAAATTTGTGTACTGGGGGTGGGAAGTGGTCTCTCAACCTGGCCTATGCCCTCTCGAAGTCTGAGACACCTCAAGGAATGTCCACCTGGTGGCTTAGGCCTGCTCCCAGGGGTATCGAGCCTAAGCTGGCAGTCAGACATCACTCTGGCAGCCCAGGAGCTCTTGGGGGATGTCCACTTGCCAGTGGGGAGCAGGCCTAAGCTGTAGTCGGACATCCTTAACACTGCTGAGGAGGCAGGAGAGGCTCTCAACACCACCACTGTGCTGGCAGCCATCAGCCTGGCTTGTGGCTGAGCAGAGCTCCCTCTGTGGGAGCACACTGACCACCAGGGGGCAGCTCCTGCATTGAGTGTCTGCCCCTTGGTGGTCAGTGTGTGTCATAGTGACCAGTCATTCCCAGTGGTTCCGCTTTTAGGGTAAATTTGCATATTACCCTTTTATTATACAGGACAGAGGCCTGGTGCACAGGTGGGGGTAGGCTAGTTTTCCCTGAAGGATGTCTTGCTGGGGTGCCTGGCCAGCCTGGGTGAGGGCTGATGGCTGTTTTCAGGCTGGCCACAGCCCCTTCAGGGTGGGGTCTATACTGGGGTGCCTGGCCAGCCTGGGTGAGGGGTTGAGGGCCATTATCAGGCTGACCATGGCCGTGGACTGGAAGCAGTTATCTGGGATTTATTTAACTTCTATAACTGAAACATTGTTGCCTTGGTCTTGCTCAAAGCCGCTGGCTGGAAGCAGGTATCTTTGGTTTATTTACCTTCTGTAAATGAAACTTTGTTGCCTTGAGCGGAGCTCAGGGCCTGCAGGGCAGGTGGGAATCTTGGCTTCCTCCATCGCCAGGGCAATGCAAGCCTCCTGCCTTGCTACAGCTCCCTGGCTGTCGCCATATTTGTGACAGAGTGAGGATTAATTTGCATATTACTCTTTTGCCTGGGCAGAAGACCCCCAAGCTCCCCCAATCACCAGCTTCACAGAGCCCAGGCCTCTGTGATCACTAGCTTTGATCCTGCCCCCTGCCATTGCTGGCTCTGTCCTTGCCCCACTGGCAGCCTCTGGCCAAGGCTACAGGCCTGGGCAGGGGACCCCCAGACCCCTGCTTTGCGGCTCCACTGGTGCCCAGACCCTAGCGATCGCAGGCTCTGCCCCTGCCCCTCCAATTGCTGGCTCTGTGGAGCCCAGACCCCTGCAGTCTCCAGCCTTTCCCCTGCCCAGGCCTGAGGCCTCTGTTACAGGTCGTATGCCTGGGTAGGGCACCCTCATATCCCTCTGATCACTGGCTCTGCCCCTGCCCCCTCCAATCACCAGCTCTGCCCTTGCCCATGCCTGAGCCCTCTAGCAAAGGCCTCTGGTCTGGGCACAGGACCCCCAGCCCCCTCTGATCAACTATTCCTCCCCCGCCTCCCCTGCCACCTGCCTGGCTAACAGGCCTGACCACTTCAGTGGCGGTGCTGAGCCGGACTGGGCGCTGCCATCTTGTGGCTATGGGGGCGGCCATCTTTGTGACGGAATGATGCCTAATTTGCATATTACTCTTTTATTAGATAGGATTATTTTAATATTCTATAGAAATGTTGAAGATATGCACTTCCTGTGAACAAGGAATTTCACTTGGGTGTATATAATAGAAAAGTATGAGCATGTAGATACTCAGTATCAGAGTGTTCATGTTAGCATTGTTAACATATATTAAATTTTGGAATCAACTCAAGTGTCCATCAATAGTATCGATAAACCTCTATGGTATTTTCATGTTTAATGGAATATTACACAGTAATTCACATGAACTGCTACACAAGAGTAGATCTCTCATGCATTTGTCGAATAAAGAGCTAGGTGCAAAAGAGAAGTTCAAGATTAACAAGTTCCAAACCAATCTATTTCATTAGGAGTCAAGATATTGATGACCTTAGAGAAGATGGGTGAAGGTAGGAACTGGCAGGAAGTATGAAGAGACTTCTGGGGAGATAGTTTTTTTCTGATGTGGGTGAAAATTAATTAATCTGTACACTTATGACTTGTGTACTTTTCAATATGCATATTATACTTCAATAAATAAATTAGTTTAAAAAGTTCAATAATCCTATTGGTACATAAGCCTAATTTCTAACTATCTCCTAAAGTAACACTGTAGGCAGAGAACTGTGACTATTTATCACATCAATAAGAAAGCCCGATGATTGAAAAAAAATTATAATCAGGTAGGTACTGTAAGTCCTATGACAGGGAGAATTCAAGATGCGTCAGACCAGAGTGGGCTTGGCAATAGCAGTTCAGGAACCAGGGCAGCTCTCTGAGGAATTATGTTTAAGGTGCTACCTGGAAAAGGAAAGGAGAAAAGGGCTGGGCATTGCACAGGGAACAATGAGGAGAAGAGTTTTCCTGTCGAAGGGAAAGGCCCTGTGAAGGAGTCTAGTTGAGAGAGAGCAGGTGAGATTCAGAAGCTGAAAGGACAGCAGCTGGAGCATGAGGATCACGGCTGGAGTGGCCCAAGAGGACCATGAGGACCTTGTGAGCCATGTTAACAAAATTGAGCTTTATCTAACCATATCCGAGGGAAAAGAAATGATGATATGGTAAGGTTTGCCTTTTAGATCTACGCCAGACTACATTGTAGAAAGAGGTTTGGAAATGAGCAGTATCGGTATGAGTGAAAATGGCCAGAGTGGGCAGTAGCAATAATCCAGGTGAGAAAAGCCAGTGGCCTGAAATCCCTCTGTGATGGAGGAAAATAAAGAAAGAGGACAGACTTTAGAGATTCCTAACAGGCCAGATGAAGAGCACTAACAATTTTATTGGATAATGTGAGTAGAAGAAATGAAAGAAATTGGGTATCATTTATTGATTTTGAAGGTTAGCTATTTTTCTTAGAAATCAATCAATGCTTTCAAATGACTTCAGAAATGAGATTGAGTACTTTTAAGTATTTACACTTAAAATGATAGCATTTATATAGTATTTATACTGTTCAAAGCCATGACTAGGAAAAATATTAGAAAATCTGGAGGACAGCTTGATGTCTGTTGTAGTAAAAGTCTATAATATCTTCATGGGACTAAAAATACTTAGGTAAGCAGAAATAAATTAGTGTGTTTAAAAGTTTCTCTAATTTCTTTTTACGACTTAAAAATAATGAGATTTCAGGTCCTTTGGAGAACATGGCAATACAGATATTTTAAAATAGGCTAACTTAATATTCCCCTCCTCACTTTATCTGCTATACTTAGAAATACTGACTAATTGACTGCTTACATGTTTGCTATTTCCAAAGCCAAATATTGGGAAGACACTGCTGGTACTGTGTGATTTGAGAATTGCCAAAAAGATCATCTGTCTGATAGATTTTAGGCTTTTATGTTATTATCTCTTTTGGCTTTGTATTCCTTAAACTTGAGGAAAGCACAGCTGGAACCAGCCAAATCAACCAATCACAAGCTGTCTGTATTAACTAAAATTATTTATTAAAATGTTATCTAAATATATACAACAAAAAATTAGTTATAAACTCCTGTACTTACAACTCTTACCAAAGCAAATTTAAACATTAGCCAAAGCTACAAGGCTAGTAATGTTGAAATTAAAAATTGATTTAATATAATCATTGAAGCTGTTTTGCCAAAATTAATTTGTTGCTCACAACTCTGAATCAGATGACTGAATTGTCCTCTCATTTCTCAATCCTAATTATTATAAAACCTTTTGGCAAGCAATGCTGACATTTGGGCATCCCTTAGTGCAACCTCATCATTTATCATTAAGTGCACGTCTGCTTATTATTTGTTAGCCTGAGGCAATAAAGCAGTGCTACTCACCACCAATAGAAATGTAGACACAAACTCCAGGGCTAAAATTTTAGAAAATAGTAAGTTACCCAGCAATCATTGAGAAGATCCAGAACATACTTAATATTACTATTTAAGATATCATCCAGAGATAATCATCAAATAATGAAAAGTTTTAAATTCTCCCTGAGAACTCTCAGAATTATTGGAAAGCAGTCTCTTTGACAGACCCAGCTTGAGGAACAGTGGATTAAGACTTGAGGGAAGAGTTAATGCAGATATAACTGTATAGAATAGCATGCCACATCTTTTCAAGCTCTAACTCAAAATAATTTTAGTAGAAAAGGGAATGATCTTGAAGAAAAAAGAAAGACAATCATCTTTGGCTGGAGTGAAGGGGTTAGGAAGTGAAGCATTTGTGCATAATGCATTTCTCATGATGATGCCAAGCTTTGGAAATGTGCTAGATGACACCAGGTAACAGAGTGCAGAGTGTCCGTCATAGAGAAGAACGATGATTAAAAAGGGTCTGAAGAAGAATCTAAAGCATAATTTAAACATTTAAAATATTGTTTGTGACCTTAGTAAATAGGATACAGTTTTATTATTCTACTAGGGGCCCGGTGCACAAAAATTTATGCACTCCGGGGGGGGGGGGGGGGCGGAGGGGGTCCCTCAGCCCGGCCTGTGCCCTCTTGCAGTCTGGGACACCTTGAGGGGGATGTCCACCTGCTGGCATGCCTGGCCAGCCTGGGTGAGGGGCTGAGGGCCATTTTCAGGCTGCCCACAGCCCCTTCAGGGTTCGTGCACTGGGAGTGGGAGGGCTAGTGAGTGCAGGCCTGGACGTTTCCCACCGGAGGGCCCACGATCGCACAAGCCTGGTGGGCCTCCCGCCCCCCCACTCCCCGCTGAGGGGACACAGAGCTGGGTGGCAAGCCAGGGGCAGACGCTGGTGCAGGATCCCTTGGTGGGGCCCTGCTGCTGAGCAAACACATCCGGGGTGGAACCGGGCAGCAGACTGGCTTTGGATGCTCCGCACTGTGCAACAGATGCTCCCTCACGTCCCTGAGGAGGCCCCTGGGGCAGAGCCAGGCAGCGGACCCAGGACAGGTGCTCCTGGATGCCCTGAGGAGACCCTGGGCCAGACCCCCCACACACACTGAGCTGACACACCTGGCAAAGCTGTGCTGGCTGCGGATGCTCCCAGTGCAGAGCTTCCCTGCCAGCCTCCATCTTGGCTGGGTTAATTTGCATACAGCTGCTCTGATTGGCTGGTGGGCGTGGCTTAGGCATCCCGAAGGAACAGTCAATTTCAATATTACGCTTTTATTAGTTTAGATTCACTTTAGCCATTCACATGTAGAGTTACAATACTCAGGAAAGTTAATAGGCAGAGTTCTCAAATATATGTTGAGGGAAAATATACCCTGAGGGATTATTTACACTGCTGACTGAGGAAAACAGCTTTCAGAAAAGTTACTGATTGGCATTTTGGGCACAGGAGGTACTATTAATTCTATATACTCATGTTGCTCTCTGATTTGAGTAGAATGCCGGTTTTTAAAATATTTATATTATGGGCAGAGAGATTGTATACTTTAGAAATGGTTAATCTAGTATGAAATGGAAAACTCTAAGCAATCCAGTTGAAAAAGGATTTTAACATTTGAAAAATCTTGGAAATACAGCAGTGTTTTGGAAAAAAAAAAAGTTTTCTAGGAGTGTTAAACCATCGATTTAGTCCCATATCTAGCAATATTGAGCTAGCTACAGGAATCCTTTAGGTTTAAGTTTTGTTCATTGTAATATAAGGAAGTTAGTACCAATAATCATGCTAAAATTCTGTATCATTAAAACCTGCAGCTGAAGAATTTCCTTCAAGTGCATCCTAAACCTCTCAATATTAAACAAAAATAAATAATTTCTTCCTCTAATTATTTAATTGGACCTCATATGTCATATCAAGACTATTTTTATATCACCCTAAATATGAGCGTGGTCCTAAAAGCCTGTGTGCTAAATCTTAAATCACAAACTATTTCTGTGCTTTAATTGCAAAAAGGACAAAAATTACACCATATTTTTATAATACTGTTCTCATTATCTCCAACTTAGGGTAAAAAAAT
>PVJC01029623.1:0-21741 GCA_004026665.1 Murina feae | reverse complement strand
CCCCAGCAGGTAGACACACACAGGAGGACTGCTCCGAGCCTCAGATGCGGCTGGGGGCAGGTCCCCAGTGGCCACACACACACACACACACACACACACACAAAAGGCGCCTGGCAGACTGGGGCCATCATAGGACATCCACTGAGGGGTCCCAGACTGTGAGAGGACACAGGCCGGGCTGAGGGACTCCCTCCTCCCCGAGTGCACAAATTTTTGTGCACCGGGCCCCTAGTATTCTTATAACTACTTATAAGTAGTTATAAGTTTACTTGTGAATAGTTGAAACTGAGATTGTAAATTTTATAAATACCAAGGATCAATATTATGGCACTTACTTGTTTATATATTTACTACCACATCTAAGTATGCATTCCATCAGAGGAGGCTCTGTGTCTATCTTTGTGTGAGAACTTGTCGATGTTCAATAAATGTTTAATGAATGAACAAACCAGATACCTGAAGTTCCATTGCAATGTTAAAACAATCACAAATGTTATTCCTTTTCCCACTGCTCTTGAGATAAGATGTGACATCTCCTTATTTATAAAAAATATAATTGCTAGAGGAAAAGACTTACTTCATTCAATATTGATGTATTTCACTTAATTATTTACACAACAAATACTTTTTGAGTTCTTAATATATGCTAGACACTTTTCTATGTGTTGAGAATACAGGAATAAATGCAATATATGAAGTCTCTGCTTTTATGGTGTTAACATTCTAACAGAGACACACAATAAGCAAATAAATAATTATCAAATACCACCACAAACTTATACTTTGAAAAATGTCTCTGTCCTTTTTAAAACCTGTGGAGAAGCTAGATGTGGTGCCCAACATTAGGAAGATGAAGCCCTGGTGGGGTCAGCTCTGTACTGCTACCAGCACACAACACTGACCTAAGCTTTGTAACTTCAGATTTGGGCTATATTTCAAACGCTGACTGGTTTGTATAAAAAGCATTACCAACTGAATAGTTGTTCATTTATGTGTCTTAGCGTGTGACTTTGCAAATGAGAAATTCTGCCAACAAACTGAGAGGTATATTTTAGAAAGGTCTTACTTTTGTCACAGGGACCAGGTCTTAGCTGAGAAAACAAAAGGGAAAAATTTACAGCCATTTAGTGGAATCTGCTCTTTAGAAGTTCAGTAAAATTTAATTAAAGACAATTTTCTGAAGTGACACAAGCCCGCACATTATTGTAAAATCATCAGGGGAAATGACAAAATATCTCTCATTGTAAATTTAAAAGGTATCATACCATGCTGAGGTCACCACAATTAATTGTGATAGGCCAGCAAGATTGAAAATATCGTGGGACTTTCTCACAACTGTTCTTCTTTGAAAAAATATGTCCCTTGTCCATGTCCTTCAAGATCCATGTGCTCTTTTTTTGAACCCTTTTCTCAAGACATTTAGTTTTTTCTTCCTCAGTTACCACTGTACCAGTTCATTGATCACATTGTACTTTATTTTTAATAAACCTGCTTCCCATTCTAGATTATAACATTCTGGTGTCCATTAACCTTTAATGCCCAGAAGTTATCTTTTTTTTTTATCAGATGGAATGAGTGAAGAATTATATTCTTTTTTTCTACATTGGCATAACCAAGCATACTCTTCTAAACTGATAAGAAAAAGGACTCCTTAAATGGCTAAACAACTTTCTTTAAGATGGTATATTTTTAGATTCACATTCTTCAATTTTATGTAGATAGAGTTAGTTTTAAAACACATCATCCACTTTATTGAACTTGTGACTATGAAAAAATAGAATATTTAATGAATATTTATAAGATTTTTAAATATCAAATATTATAGTTGCCTTTCATACTGCCAATAATATATTTATGTTACAAAGAAGGAGAAGAAAGAGGGGGGAAAGGAGGAAAACAGGAGAGAAAGAGAAGGAGGAGAAGCAACAGCATTATTATTTCCTTGAAGGAAAATTTAAAAATGTAATTTCTAACAATGAAATATTTAATGGGCTTAGAAATGAAAAAAAAATATTGGGAGTAGGAAATTCTTCAAGCTCTGTCTTTAAAATGGACAATTTGTCTCACTCCAGAAAGTAAGAAATGGGAAGCAACTGACTCATTTGTGAACAATGCAAAGAATACAGAAATCATTTTTTAATCAAATGATAAGGAAGCCCAGGACAGGATAAAAGATGGTAGAAAGAAGACTGGAAGAAAATATAGTCTATATTTTAGAGAAACAAAGTCATTACTTTTCCTTTCTCATTTATCTGCTACAAAAGCATGTGTAGCTATTTAGTCCCTTAGAAGAAAATAACATATAAATGAAAAATCAGATTTGGAATAATCACTGACAATCATAATCTAAGATTATCTGTTAAACTTTCTTTTAATAAAGTTTTTCTGATTTATTTCCCAGAAAATTAACTTAATGGCTACCAAACATTTCTGATCAAGATGCAAAAAGTACTTGTTTTCTAAATCAGTGGTTTTAAACTGCTGGTTGCAGTCTTTCAGTGATCTGTAAGGTTAAGTGTTGTTTTAATCTTTTGTTTTAATTAGCTGTACCTTACACACACATCTAAAATTTTATGTGTGCCCTGGGTCAAAGCATAAACATATCTTATATGAGTTGTACTAAAAAATGAAAGCCATCATTTTAAGGAACATGAATAAGTTAACTATATTTAACAGAAATATTTCAAGACCTTTAGGCAAGATTGATTCAAGATATAAATAAAGGAATTGCATGAGTATGGTATGTCGACAGAGAGCTATAAGTAATTGTTCCTCAGCAAGTTAAGTCCTCAATCATTGGCCAAGGCACCATTCTCTTTCTACTGTACATTAAGTCTCACCATTTCTATACTTCTCCCCAGTTTTATTGAGATATAATTGACACATAACATTGTGTAAATTTAAGACATACGATCATTGCAAAATGATGGTCACCATAGTATGCTCCCATCTCCATCTCATCACCTACCATTTCTTTTTTTTTGTCATGAGAGCATTTAGGATCTAATCTCTTAGCAACTTTCAAGTATATGACCCAGTATCATTAGCTATAATCATGATGCCATACTTTAGATCCCCAAACTAGTTCATCTTAGAACTGATGGTTTTATCCTTTGAGCAATGTTTCCCCATTTCCAGTAGTACTTCTTTAAGAATAAAAATGTGAGAAAAGTTTGAAGTCTAGTTTATGATATTAGCTACTTAGTGGATTGAAGCTACAGAAGTACTAGCTCTGCAGGAATGGTGATACAGAATATTCATAATAACAGAGGCAATGGAGTGGTGGGGGACTAGCAGGGGAACTGGTAGGACAGAAGGAGTAGCTTGGATGGGGAGCCTGGTCCAAAACAGCCAGAAGACCAGTGAGGTTGCTGGGTTAGGGGAAGAAAGATGCTTGGCAATAGGATGCCCACACTTGGTTACGAGAATGGGGGATATATCTTAGAAATATTATCAGTCTACTCCTGAAAATGCCTTCACCAACTCCTCCTGGAGGAGTATTTCTCTAACTCTTGGTGAATGACATATTTGGCCATATGTAGACTGTAGACTGTAACTGTCAGTCATAGCATATGACTGTGGGTATGAATATATTACTCTTCTTCACCTTATTTCCTCTAGACAATTAAACCCAAGTCCTTTTTAATTAGTAGAACAAAAAAAGCGAACATTTAAGATTGCATATGACTTTTCAAATGTGCTTTTTAACTAACTACCTTCTGAAGAACATAAAGCAGGTACTTTATTATGTCATGAGAAAACTCAGAGGTGACAGGACCCACATAAGTTCACAAACCAGCAATTATTAGAGCAGGAACTAAAACCTGAATCTTTGCACTCCAAATCTTTTGCCCTTTGATTACACAGACCTGCTTTTCCATTTAAGAGAGGACAAAAAAAGTCCAAAATTAAAGATACACTTTAATTACCTCATGGCTTTGCCCTTGGCCTGCCATGGCCTTAGGACATACTAAGAATATCCTGTAAAATGGAAGACATTGTTCTAGAGTTTTTTTCATTTGTTTATTTATTCTCTTCCTCAATAAGTTTAAAAAAAAATACTGTATTTCATAGAGAGAGCCCAAGGGCCTATAAATTACAAGATGCATGAAAGGAAAGGAAAGGAAAAAATAAGCAATTAAACCGTAACCATCTTTCAATCTCTTAGAATTTCCTTTAACATTTAATTACTCAAGTATTTCTTTATACTTCTTTAGATATAGATTTTGTATTATTTCATTCTGTCTATCTAGAAAAAGAAAAATATAAGCTTGTCACTATTTTGCTTGTTAGTTAATTTTTTCATTAGGTAGAAAATAGGCTGACAGCTTTCAGGGACTGGAAGAGGGAAGCTATAAGTAGTAAAGGGATTAAGAAAAACTCATGGACATACAAAAAAAGTCTACATTTTCCTCTTAAAAGAAAAATATAAGCAAAATAATTTCGTGAAGTTATTCCTAAAAGTTCCTCATTTTCAGACACTTCTAAATCATTTTTGAAATTAGAGTTATTATTTTTCCATCTATGCCATAGTCTGTGACATCTTAAGAAATTTCACTCTTCAGCAAGTTTTGATGCTGAAACTTCTGCATTTTAACATAAGACACGCAAAATAATCTTTGCAAACAACTACTGGAACTCACAGTCTTCGAATAAGCCTCAACTAGTTTTTAGAATGAAATATCTAGAATTGCATCTGTGTAGCCATGCCACCAAAAATAATAACAGCTTCACATGTGCACAGGCAAATGAGCTACCTCAGCTTGGCTGATTTTTTGTATGACACCATGAATTATAAGATATATCCTAGGTTCACTGATATTAAATAGAAGGAGAAAAAAGTGCATTTTGTAATTGATTAGATAAAATATTCTCTTTGTATTGTCTTTTCACTCTCCCTTTTAAAATGATTAGTGAGAGATACAGAGTAAGACACTAAACCACTCCAGTTCCTTCCAGGGAATCAGCCAAAAGAAGATAAATATTCAAAATTATTAACCAAGAGTAGTCAAACACAATAGCTAACATTTATGGAACACAGCAAGGTGCTAGATGTTATCATTTCTATTCTTTCTAATTCCCACAACTCTGCATGGAAGGCTTTGATATATATTTTTGTTATATGTATTTATACGCCGGAAAACTTAAACTCATGGCAGTTGAGCAACTTAACCACAATCAAAAAGCCACACATAACAGAGCCTTATTTCATATGCTCCCAAGACATATGCTTCATCTACAATTCTCCTCTCTTACTTTTCTATGTGCCTACCTCTATCTATATAAAACTTCTCTTTTGGAAACTGACTCATCCCTCTCCTCCACTTCCTTCATTCCCCTCTCCTTTTTGTCCACTTTTTCTTACTCATCAGACATGTCAGAGTGAACAAGATATCCTAATTCTCAGAAGACGTGCTATTAGAATTCCTCTCTTCTTCTAGGCCCTGTTGGAGTTACCCCTGGTATCAGGTGAGCTCATCTTATCTTTTTTTCAGGAGCCACGCCCATAGGCTAGTCCTCAAAGTTCCCTTGTAGCATCTCTAGTCTGTCATTAAGCAGCACTCCTCTCCATCCTTCTTCATTGAGAGGGGCCTTCCTTGCTGGAACTAGGCATGGATGCTAGGAGGGGTTTGCAATATTTTCCTGAGAGATTTTTAGTTTCTATGGTTGGCCATAGAGCAGTGATGTTATTAAATAGTATTTGAGGAGACTATTTCAGCAGTCTTTCTTGTCATTGGGCCTTTACTTATGTTGCTTTCTGTACTTGAAATGTTAATACTCCTGTCCTCATCCTCCAGTGATGGTCTGATATATTTTCTTCCATGAATCCTCCCTAGGATGCTCTGTCAGATATGATTACTCACTCTTCTCTTTACACCCTGCTGTGGATCTCATCACGTTATATTATAGTTACCTTCATGTTGAGCTACATGACCTCAGAGCAGAAAGTACAGCTTAGTTAACTCTAGTGGTCTTTATGGCAGTTCTGTCCAATAGAAATACAATGCAGGCCACAAAAATGTGAGCCACATTGAAACTTAAAATTTTCCAGTAGCCATATTAAAAATAAGAAACAGGTGATATTAATTTAGTGACATTTTATTCAACCTACTATATCCAAAATATTACCATTTCAAACTGTAATCGAATTGAAAATTATTGAGACTTTTCTATGCCTTATTTTTTGTAGAAATTGTTGGAAATATTTTTTTATTTACAGCACATCTCAGTTTGGACAGGCCCTATATAGTGTTCACTAGCCATGGTGGCTCAGTGGACAGTGCAGCTTGGAAACTTTAACTGGAGCTTGAACATGAGGAGGAAGGTCTCACATTTTTACTGAGTGAAAAGTCAGTTCAATGAAAAGATCAGCAAGATGTGATGCTATTGTACATCACAGGACAAGGAATAAGGAAAAATAGAAAATACTCATAGAAACTGAGCTTCTAATATTCAAAGTCTGCATGGTCCATGAGTAGACTAACTGGAAATAGGTTTCAAAGACCAAAATAAAAGGTGATACATTTTGTAGCATTGTTAAATTATTCTGAAGGAAAGATTAATGCCTTTCCCAAGTGTGGTACTTCTAGAACCAACCACATATAAGCATTTAAAAAGATGTATGACAGTGATAATGATGAGACAACAAACACATATAACCTCTCCATTTTGCAGACATCAGCAATTACCCTTACTACGATAGATTTTACTGTTAAATAAAATGTTACATTTAAGGGCACTGATTTCTTTTACTAGTAGTTCTTAAGCTTGATAACTGCTTCATTAATTTGATTAATATTCATTTCCACACAGTGCGTATAGTTGAAGAGATAAGGCTGAATAAAGTTATGACATTTGAATATGTAACAAGGCTGCTCATTTTCTTCTCTCAGAGTAATTTATCCTTTGATAAAATGAAATGACCCAACTATAGCTACCTATTAGCATTACTTACTTAACAATTACTGTCTTTCAACTGAGTGCCATTTGAGTTATTTTATCACAATTCACGATGTTATCAACATACATTTAACAAAATCAAATAAGTAGAAAAAAAACAAGCACAATGAAATTTCAAAATGGACTTTTCAGTAGGTAAAGGAATATTTAAGATGTTCTGAACTTCACAAAATGCTTTTTTTATGAAGACCTAATTGTGGTTTTGTTTGGTATTTATTAGTCTGAGAGTTTTCTTTAGATTTTGATAAGGAAAAGTAAATAAAAGTATAAATACATTCTTAGATATTTGATAGGTCCTTGTTTTTTTAAATATATTTTTATTAATTTCAGAGAGGAAAGGAGAGATAGAAACATTAATGATGAGAGAGAATCACTGATTTGCTGCCTCCTGCACAGCCCCTACTAGGGATTGAACCCACAACTCAAACATGTGCCCTTGATGGGAATTGAACTCACAACCCTTTAATCTGCAAGCCAATGCTCTATCTTCTGAGCCAAACTGGAGTAGGGTGATAATTTTGTAGTATCACACCACAAAGTGCTACCACCCAAGTTAAGATCCTGGGAGCAGTTCCTTCATATACCTCATCTAATCAATATTTTCCTTCATATACCTCATCTAATCAATAATAACTTCTGTCAATTAAGGTTCACATGTATTTTTGAACCCCTCTCCAGCTCCTCTAATACCGATGCCTTAGTTCAGGCTTGCTCCATCTCTTATAGGATTCCTACAACAATCTCCTAATTAATCTTTCCTGCTTCCAAGCTTGTCCTTTCAAATTCATAAGCCACAAATCAACCAGATTTGTCCTTTCCCTCCTTTTCATGCTCCTAACCTGATCCCAGAGCCTTCCACAAATGTGGTTTCTGCCCCATACACCTCACTCCATGCCATTGATTGCCCTCCATTTACTTGTATCAATACTGCACTGGTGTGTGCTTATTGACAACAGGTTGGGACTGTGTCCTCCTTGATCTTTCATATGTTATTCATATACTCAATTTTCACTCATATATAATTATGTGTTTATGTGTCTGTCTCTCCCATGAATTTTTGAGCTCACTGAGGTCAGGGAAAGTAATTTGTGTTTTAAACCTTTAGTTCTTCACATGATATGGTATATGCCATAATCTTGAATGGAGAACCTAATTCCTAGTGTTTCAAACCTTAGATGCACTCAGTAAATGTTTATCCAGATCAATTAAATCTGTGCACATGCCCTGAGTTGGATAAACAATTTGAGAATTTAATGTAATATTCTGAAAATGAAACGGTTACCTTTTTTTTTAAGTCCTTGGTTTAAGAATCCACCCCAGTCTTAGATGAATCATGTTCTAAAGTAGAAATCAGGTCAGAAATGAACTGCCAAGAAAATCATAGGTGTACTATACACATCATTATTAATTGATGAGTATACCTACTTGCCATCCATTACTGCATTAAGGGAAGAAAATACAGCCACTATCACTCAAAATTGAAAGGGCACTGAAGACAAAGAAGTTGAGGAGTGTGTGTAGGCCTTTGGAAACATCCATTTAGCAGAGACTTCCTGTGTGCTTAAAATGACTGTTTTTTCAATTACTAGAGCTTTTGATTTCTTGAAGAACGCAATTTTCTTCTTGAAGGAATTTAAACTCCTGAATCTAAATTCTTTTCTTGAAGAATTTATCTTGTCCACACTTTCCTCACCCTTACATTTTCGGAAGACAAGTTTATGAAAGGTAATGAGCAGGAAGGTTTCCTTGCCATGTCATATAATGAGCTTGTTTTAGGAAATGCTTAAAGAGCAATTGTGAGTCTGTATCACTGCATGAAAACAGAGCATTCTAAGACACTCCCTAACATTTAGACATGGTAACTTGCCATCCCACAACGGTCAGGTGGAGGGTAAGGGAAGAACTCATTTTATGGTACATGGGAAGCAGCAAATTATATATTCATCAAAGCCTGCATTTCAGCGGGGACTTATGTTGTCCTTAAACTGCTGTATTTTAAATTATGCTTCCTCTTTGACATTTCAAATACTTTGTTGTTGCTTTTAAGCTCCTGAGTATGAACTGCTTTGTATAAATTACTTAAAATGCTAAAATACTGTTAATCACGAAGGAAAATAATAAATGGTATTAGATTTAGGAGTAAGTAAAACAAGTTAAATTCACCATGAGTTAACAGTACATAAGAAAGGCAAGAAAATGTTGAACTATTTGGAAAAGATTTACCCCTTCTAAATAGATCACAGTAAGTGTGACTAACAGTTACTAGAATACAGTATTCAACTGAAAATTAGTTAACTCTTTTTAAAAAAATATTTTTATTGATTTTTTACAGAGAGGAAGGGAGAGGGATAGAGAATTAGAAACATCGATCAGTTACCTCCTGCAACACCCCCCACTGCGGATGTGCCTGCAACCAAGGTTACATGCCCTTGACCAGAATCGTACCTGGGACCCTTGAGTACGCAGGCCAATGCTCTATCCACCAAGCCAAACCGGCCAGGGCAGTTAACTCTTGTATTTTTATTTAATGGCATCTGCACTTAAAAGAGTATTGCTAAACTATACACTCAAATACACACAAAAATAATTGAGAAATGTTTTAATAGATTCTTGCCTTCTTCAAATAATAAGATATTTATTAGCCATTTTATTTTCTCATTGTGTATGACACCTCTCATTAAATTTCACTTTAAACAATGAAATCCTATCAAGTCTTTATTGTAATTAACATTTGTTGTACATATCAATATTTCAGTGGTTTAATATTTTAATATTCAAGTGCTTTTTATGACATGGCATAAACATTAAGCATGTTTATTCTGTAGCAATAAGCACTAATGAATACTTCCTCTTTAACTACTTGCCCATCTGTACCCAATAGATAGCCAATAAAGAATGACTAACCATAAGTAATAACTGCCTTAATATGCAACACAGCTACTCTCAGAATAAACCATATTTGCAATGTTAGCCCCTCGCGGTCACTGTGATGTCTTACCACTGAAATTTGGGAGCACATCAGTGCCTGGCACCAAAGAGATGATTAATATTGGGGAGCAGTAGGATATGGGGAGAAGCTTTGTCCTAAATGACATCTGTTTGATTTCTGGCTCTGCCATACATTATCATGTGACTGGGGCAGCTCACTTCATTCATCTGAGCCTATTTTATTTATAAAAGGAGGAAAGCACGGCATACTTTATAGGGTTGCTGCGAAGACTTAACAGTTAACATTACATGATTTCTAACATAATGCTTGGCTTGCAGTAGACACTCAATAAACTACTAGTATTTCTACTACTAAAATAATGATGATGTTTGAATGAATGAAATGCAGGTTATAATCAGGGAAGTAAGGCAATAACCAAAATGCATATCTATATTTATCTACATTTTCTGCTTGCTTTCTCCCTAGAAGTGAAGCACCTCTCCCTTTCAGCACACAACTCCAATTCAGCTCTAACCCTGATCCAAAAACTGCTGAATGGGGCGGGCGGGAAAAGGAGAGAAGGAGTTCACTCCTCTGGAGCCCAAAACCTCACATTGAAATGCAAGTGAGTCAAAGGACAAGGATTATGAACCAGTATTGTGACATTTTTAATTTGCATATACAAATAGCCATGATTGTGTAGTTTACAGCTACTATCACTGATGTTATGACAATGGTGATACGATAAAGAAATTATTCAAGAGGGGTGGGTTTGTTGTTGAAAGGATTAGAAAGTTTTCCAGGGGAAGGTAGAAAGATGAAAGATCATCATAGGAAAAGAAACGCTGAGGACACCAGAAGAAACAAGAGACACTGGTGAGAACCCATTTTCCACACTGACAGGTACGAATAACCACTGGCTTTCAAGATATCAAAAATGTGTTATGAAATAATATACTCGAGAAGTATTGGGTTCATAAAAGTTAAACAAATGTCTGAACTTTGAGGCTTTCAGAATCTCTAAAATGTTAATGCGCTTTGTGAATCCTCATGCCGAAGATAGCATTTCCCAGTTTCTTCATTACAAACCTTTCATTTAATGTGAGGGCCATCAACATCACCTGAGACAGGTTTACAGGCATGTGGGGTGGGGTGAGGGCTCCCAGGAGGGGCAATGTATACCAGCCACTGTGCTGTTCCTGTGTGTGAAGGACTTTGTGGAAAGGTTATAGCTGATGTGAGGGTTCCTATCATCTCGCCTGTTCACCTATCCTATAGTTTTCACAACGCTCTTTCCATACACTTGTCCTAGCAGCACTGCCTGTGGGTCCATCCCTGTGCAGTGATGTCCTTGAACCTCACAGCTGACAGGAAGAGGCAGCCAAAGCTCAATGGGTGGGATTTCCTAAATTCTTAAGTTCTCATTTCCTCCAAAGAAGATGAAGAAGTAAAAAAGAACAAAGTATTCCTTAAAAACACACACATTTGATTTTGAGGGCAAGGTGGGTGGTTTAATTATTATGATACACCTTCAGAGCATAAAAAGTACAGGTAATTTTCTCTTTTCTAAAAGGTGATTATGATAATAGAGCTCTGCTCTTGGGAGACTAAAAGCTTTTTCTCTGTGAAAGGAGAAAAGAAGTTTAAAAATGACAACTGTCAAAACAGTAAACCTGAAACAAACATGAAATGCAAAAGGATCCTGAGATTCTACTAGCCAGCGCTAACTGCAGCAACATGCACCAGCTGTGGGTACATGCGTGTACCTATGCTGAATGTACACACTAAGTCTCTGCATGTATATACATGGAAGGAGACAACAGAAGACAAAGCAGCAGAGGGGAAAATAGGACCCAGCACCTCCTGATCCAGCCTTCTGTGTCCCACTCTGTTTGTACTCATAGGATCTGATGGTTTTCCCCATTTATAAACTCTCAAATACTGACAGATGAAATTCAGAACCATGGAACATGGTTTCGTAAGAATTTAGTCAACTCTCTTTTAACTGACCTTGAGAGTATGAACTTAATTCTAAAAATTTCATTGTACATCACTCCAGGTCATATGATTTCAATTATATAATACTAGAGGCCCAGTGCATAAAATTCCTTGGCTTCTCCCTGCCTGCGGCGGTTGCCTCTGCCTCAGTTCCCACCTGACGAAGCTTCTTCAGTCCAGAAGGATGTCCAGTCTAATTAGCAAATTATGCTTTCATTATTACAGATGCTATCTTTCAACCTCTTGGTTCCTTAGTTTAATTACCTTTTCAGCCAATGATTTTCCAAACTCCAGGTTTTGAAAATAATTTAGGAAGTTATAAATAGCATTTTAAAAATTCAGAACAGAATAACATAGCATAGTATAGAATAGAAAATATCAGGTTGCTTTGTACATATTAAGGGTAAGTATTAGTTCATTAATTTTTGCCTCTATATGCCAAATAGAATCATGATATAATTTTTTCTTACCTTTGTTCATATGAAACATTGAAATTCATTTTTTTAGGTAATATTTGAGTGTCAGGTTCTCATTTGTGCTGTGGGGTAAATCACATTACCTGCACCATGCTTTACATTATCCCCTGCTGTCCCACTCTGCAGCCTCTGGGCCCACCTCTGAGTTCAGCCACAGCTGTGTTGGATAGTTCTAGAAGGCCTTAGACTCATTCTGTATTGATAACTTATTGCCTCAAGCACATGAGAGGTTTCTCTAATGCTACAGAGTCTCCTGGGATTAATGCAGCCTGGAAGGGAGAGGGTTAATATCCTTGGACGTTAACCTTAAACCCATATAGGCTAGAGTGTCTGAAAGAAACATTTACTGCACACATAAAATATTTATTCATGGCTTAATTTTATGGTAATACTATAGGAAACTCTATCTATAGTTGTCATGGATAAGTAGAAATAAGAAATATAAAGAGTAAAGCTTGGGGCATTGGAATTATATAACCAATTGCCTTTATATTTAGGGCAGGTGGGGAAAGTTCAATTTTGAGGTAATGAAATATACTCTTTTTTTAAAATCTTTATTGTTCATATTATTATAGTAGTTCCTCTTCCCCCCCCCTCAAAGCTCCCCTCTTCCCAGTTCCCACCCCACCCTCTGCCCTTCCCCCCCGCACTGTCCTCATCCATAGGTGTACGATTTTTGTCCAGTCTCTTCCCGCACCCCCAACACCCTTTTTGCACTGAGAATTGTCAGTCCACTCCCTTTCTATGAACCTGATATACTCTTTGTTTTATCTATAACTCTTAATAGAATCATCAAAGTATTAATCTTAAATTATGTACAATATGCTTTTCTTCAAAATTTTTATACTTGGTGACAGAAGGAGATAAGGTGGTAAGCTCACAATAGATTATATTACAAAGGTATACACCTGAAATTTATATAAAGTTATTAATAAGTTACCCCAATAAATTTAATAATATTTTAATTACATCATTTTACACTAACATTATATTATGAAAAGATTCAAAAATACTCACCAAATAAGAGAAATGTATATGACATAAACATAAAACTCCTCAAAATCCACATGCAAAAATATCATGCGAGCTTTAATGAATTTTTTAAAATATGGACAATAATAACTACTGTTGATAAGAATGTGTAACTATTGCAATCTTCAAACATTGCCAGTCAGAATGCAAATTGTGCAGTTGCTTTGGGAAACAATTTTGCAGTTCCTCAAAAAGTTAAACAAACTTACCATTTGAGCCAGCAATTGTATTACTAGGTACATACCCGAGAGAATTGAAAATAAGTGTTCACTTAAAAGCTTGTATATGAATTTTTATAGCAGCAGTATTTATCGTAGCAAAAAACAAAACAACAAAACAAAACAAAGGTCAATCAGTTGGTGAATGGGCAAACTAAATGTGGTCTATCCATGTACAATGGAACGTTATTCAGCTGTAAAATTGAATGGAATGGTGATACATGCCACAACATGGATGAACCTTGAAAAATTATGCTAAGTGAAAAAAAAAGTGACAAAAGGTCACATAGTGTGTGATGAAATGTCCTGAACAGGTAAAGCCATGGAGACAGAAAGATTAGCAGTTGTCCGAAGCTAGGGGGAGGGAAGGGAGATGGGAAGTGGCTGCTAATGAGTACAGTGTTTCTTCCTGAGGTGATGAAAATGTTTTGGAATTAGATAACAGTGATGGTTGAACAAATTTAATGTGATAATCAATTACATATACTGAAAACAATTTGATTATATACTTTCTAAAGGTGGATTTTATAATGTTAATGAAATATCACTTTAAAAAATGTGGTATTTAAGTTTCCTTCTGTCTCTTACACCGTAATGGAAAGACAGGAGAGTAAAATGCCACCTGGAACCCCAAAGGTGCAGTTCTAGAGAAACACATGTCAGCCATGAAGGTGGGTGATGAAACCCCATCTATTCACGTAACTTAGATGATATCTACCATAGCACAGCCACATGTAACCATCCAGCACTAAATGTACCAGTAATAACAACATAGTACATTATTAGATATTTCAATAAGCCATCATAAAACTAAAATTCTAAATCCTTATACAGGCAGGACTAGCCCTTGCTGCAAATAGAAAATATAGTACCAATTCAAATTGCATAAAATACAGTATGACCCTACCAGGAGTAAAATGAATTAAACAACATTATAAATAGTTGCCAAATAAGAATGAAATATTTTACTTACACCAACCACTTCAAAACCCTTCACAACAAGGCATTTTTTAGTTTAGTAGTTTTTAGCATAATGGAAGTAGAAAAATTTCTATATTTTATCTTAAATATATTCTCAACCAGAAAGGCAATTTTCTTTTTTCTTTTTTCTCCATATATTTCTTTCTTTTTCTTGGGAAATATTTTTCAAGGTGTCCCTGGATTACAAGAATAGGAACATACCTGGTAGGTCTTACATGTCAATCAAGTTGACAGCTATAAAATAAAATTTATGTATTCTGCTAAAGTTTAACTTTTAAGTAAGAATTTTTAGCTCTGGAATTTCATCATGTGAGTTCCTCTGAAATGAAAAGATGCCTAGTTAGTTATCTATATGTGCCACATCATATTAATTCATATGTCTCCTCTTTAAGGATGCTATCCTAATAGGAAAGCGCTGCTATGTAAAATATTTGAATAGCCCAATCATTAGTGCATTTTGTACTTTTCACAGCAAAGGCTTGATAATGACAATTCTAATAATAGTTAATGAGAGGAAGGGCTAATTATTCAATCTTTGGTAACCTCAGTGAATTTTGGAAGTTGTCTCTAGAATCACTACATTAAAATGTACATGTCAAAGGAATGAATATGTTCACTTTCTAAAGTCTCTTTAGCTGAGGCAGTAAAGAACGTACAGTAGAATTGGATATGATTAGTATAATTAATCCCAGTTTGTGAAGACTCTCCTCTGAAGTTTTATTCTTCTTTGCTCAGTGTTACACATCTAGCCATTATATACTTCACGTCTCTATTCCCTTAAAGCAGCGGTTCTCAACCTGTGGGTTGCGACCCCTTTGGGGGTCCAACGACCCTTTCACAGGGGTCGCCTAAATACATCCTGCATATCAGATATTTCCATTACGATTCATAACAGTAGCAACATGACAGTTATGAAGTAGCAACAAAAATAATTTTGTGGTTGGGGGTCACCACAACATGAAGAACTGTATTAAAGGGTCGCAGCATTAGGAAGGTTGAAAATCACTGATTTAGAGATTTCTTTCCTGGAAATGGACCTGGGTGGTTTCCAATATGTCTAACTCCTGACTGGAATGGTACTATTTTACAAGCCAGGTTCCTGAGCTAATGGTAGACCATATGCAATACCCACAAGAATTTTCTGATTCATTTTAAAGAGTAAACTTCTATCTTTGAATTTAAAAATTAAGATAATATTATGTTCTCTAAATTCTATCATAATGGGTTTACTTGTAGAATAAAATTATATACTAAATTGCAGTTTTATACACTTATTGAATACCTGGTATCAAGCACATAGTAGTTCCTTGATAAATATTTTAGATGGAAAAGCAATGTATGGTAAACTAAATAAAGAATAAATATATATTAGGACATCACTTTCCCTACTTTTCAGAATGAATACTCTGCATTAAGGCATCCATTTTAACTTAATTGAACAAGTACTAATTAATTTTTGCACTATCTACTCTAATAAAAGAGTAATATGCGAATCCATCACTCTGAGACACCTAAGCCATGCCCACCAGCCAAGCCATGCCCCACCAGCCAATCAGAGCGACTGTATGCAGATTAATTCATCAAAGATGGTGGTTAATTTGCATACACAGGAGAGTGAAGACTGAAGACCGTGTAGAAAGAAGTGCTGCAGAAGGGAGCCAAGTGGTAGAGAAGGGAACAGAGTTGAGGCAGCAGAAATGGTGAAGAAGGGAGGGAGAAGTGGAAGGAGGCGGGTCGAGGCAGCAGAGACTGGAATTGAGGCGGCAGAGACAGGAGGGAGCTGAGGTGGCAGAGACGGGAGCCAAGGTGGGCTTCACTCCCTTCTCTGCTTTGCTCTGGCTCAGGAAGCCCTATTCTTGGAGGAATCTTCCTGCAATGGGCTACTAGTAATATATAAAGATCAACAAACATAGTCCTGGAGATGAAAGTTCTAATACACAGGGATATACATAAACAATTTATTTGCAACAACCAAGTGTGAGAAAAGTCATAAATTTCCTAAAGAAAAACCAAATAATTATCATTAAATAGAATGTGAGTATTGGGGATAACATAATAGAATTGAGATGGCCAAGGAAGGATGAATAGAATAGGAGGACAAACAAACAAAAACACAGACAAGTAAAACAATAACAACATGGCTAAAGTAAACAGAAAGCATTACACAGAATGGCAATTAGTCTGGTATGTTTAATGCCATGATATGGTGGGATGTTATTTGTTTAATTGGATGTCAGCTTGAAAAGGTAGTTTGGGAACAGATTAAAGGTACTGTTCGTCCTTATTTTACAGGAGATAGAGAACCAACAGAGTGGCTGGTCATAAACAGAGAAGGAGAATTTAGCATAGGGTGAGAGGAAAACTTTAAAATATTTTTTGTTAATAGTAGAGGACATTTTGTTGACACCTGGGAGCCAGTTGAGGAGGAGAGATGAAAGAGGAAAAGAAAAAAGCAAACAAACACTTGCCCTAGCTGGTTTGGCTCAGTGAATAGAGTGTTAGATTGTGGACTGAAGGGACTCAGGTTCAATTTCAGTCAAGGGCACATGCCCGGGTTGCAGGCTCGATCACCAGTTGAGGATATGCAGGAAGCAGTCAATCAATGATTCTCTCTCATCATTGATGTTTCTATCTCTTCTATCTCTTTCTCCCTCTCCTTTCCTCTCTGAAATCAATAAAAATACTTTTTAGAAAAACACTTGACAAAAGGACAATATTAAGGCCTCTATACCTACAGATTAATATTGAACTCAGAATCTATTTTGTTTGATTGCCTTTACCTGACTGCTAATGATACTAGTCATCACAATAATTATACCTGCCCTTTGGGTTTTTCTGTTTATGATTAGTGAACATGAATAAAGAACTGTTAATACTTTCTTAGTGGCTTATGTATGCTATACAAAATGTCAAGTACAGAAAAATGAGACTGATGGCAAAACTCGGATCATGATAGGTCAAAGGGAAAAAGACAAAGAAAAAAGAGCAACTGTAGGACAGGGTTGTGGAAGAAAAGTTGGGATTGTTCATACTGATGTTTTCTATCATTTCATTTAATTAGGAATGAAAGGGTCTATTGAGATTAAAGTAGTAAGGTTAAGAGACAATTTAAGGCCAGTAAAAAATATTTGCAACTGATACAGCTAAAGCAGCTAGGGTATAGTAAAATGACATCTCTGAAAATTTAGGGACCTGTTGAATTAAAAAGATATGCATTTATAATGGGTATTTAATTACCATGATTTTGTTATTTTCTCCATTAGTGTTCATTAATTCCAGACCAAGAATTTTCTATTTAGGTAGTCTGCTATGATGAAATATAAGGACAAGTAAAACTAGAGAGCTGTTAGGAGCAATGTTGAGTGAGATGAGCCCATGGAATCCTGGCTAGATAAGGTATTATATGCATTGGATGGAGTCCTCCCTCAGTCCAAATTCATATGCTCAAATCCTAAACTCCAGAACCTCAGAATGTAATCCTGTTTGGATGTAGTTTCTTTGCAGATGAAATTGGTTAAGATGAGGACATACTGCAGTAGGGTGAACCCCTAATTCAATATGAATGGAATCCATATAAAAAGGAGAAATTTGGACATAGAGACAGACACGTGTGCAGGGAGAATTCTATGTGAAGACTGCCAAGTAACTGCCAGAAGCTAGGAGAGAGATCCGTGCCTTCAGAGGACTTCTAGGCCATGCCAATGCCTTGATCTCAGGCTTCTAGCTCCAGAACGGTAAGACAATCAATTTCTATTGGCATAAGTCACCTAGTTTGCAATACTTTGTTATGGTAGCCATAGCAAATGGATACAGAAGACAAACAGCCAAAAGATAAATAATAGACTGAAAACCTAAGTATGGATAAAGCCTGGGGGTTAGTGATTGTGAAAAAGGTGGCACAGGAAATGGTAGAAGAATAGAGGATGTGATTAGGGAAGGACATTAAGAGTAGCAATTCTAGAGTTGGGACAGTTCTAAGCTGTTAAATTCTGAGCATGGCTGTGCATAAATTTCTGAATTGGGATGTAACAGCAATGCCAATACAGAACTATCATTTGTAAAAATTTATGAGCATACATTTGTATAATATTCATAATTATTCCTTAGAATAGCTTCTTAATAAGTTAACAGTATCTATAACTTCAAATCTGGGCAAAGTGTAAAAATAATTACTCTAATTTCTTTGACGTTTGAAGATGGCAATAATAAGAAATAATAAAAGATGCTTGTTCCTGAAAACATATCAATATACTCTATTATTTTCAAAAAGAATACTTTGTTAGAGATGAGATGCAAAAGGCTTGGGGGTTCAAAAGGGTATCATTTACATATTGATGTTTTCTCTTCTCAAGCTAACAACTGACCCAGTTTAACAGAGGGAAATGCTGAAGGTTAGAAGAAGAAATTTACTTGTAAACTTTGACCAAATTCTAGTGAATAGTTGTCTCTAAATCTTCGTGGGGGTTCTAGCAGAAGGATGACTCAGGAACAGGGAAAATACAATTAATAGTCTGAAATAATTCAAAGGAAACAGTAAAAATATTAATACTGTGTTAATAGAGAAATGACACTCAAGAGGTCAAAATAATTAGACTTCTGCCACAGATTTGTGCAGTGTTTTCTACTACTTTTATGTAATTACCTCTAAAACATCATTCCCAAATGACTATTTCTTTTAGCACAATGAACAGTTGCTGGGGGAAAAAAGAAATGGTTTCAAAATTATTTCTCCTTCTTCTGGTTGGCCTTATCTTCTTCACTAACTTCCTTGGTAAGTTTCAAATGTGGATATTTCATTGCTAAATAGTTACATATATTTTTATACTTGTTTAATTGTATGGCTAATGAAAGAATTGTCCTCCAATTGTTTTAATATTAAAATTACCAATTGTTAGTTATTCATAACTGCATTTCTTAAGGTCCTATATAACTACCCTTCTGTAATTTATCTCTGATTACTGCTGGTTAAATTAGAATATAAGAAAAAAAAGGAAGGGCATTTTAGCCCCAGTTCATAAACCTGAAAGCTTAAAGTCACAATTGCTTTACCAGACAGCACAGCATATCATAAGACATCAGTCTTCAGACAAATACATTTGGCTCTAAAATCTGGCACTAACTGGCCATAGCAATGCCATAAAGCTGGATATAAACATGTCTTTCTGTGACATTTTTTGGAATCAAAATACTAGGAATAAAAAAGAAGGGATTCTTACCATTTTCAGCAACATGGATGGAACTGGAGAGCATTATGCTAAGTGAAATAAGCCAGTCCATGAAAGAAAAATACCACATGATCTCTCTTATTTATGGATAATAAAGACCACTATAAAATGATGAACATAAATAGATACAGAGACAGAACAGTATTGAACAGACTGTCAAACTACAGCTGGAAGGCTGGGAGGGTTTGGAGCGGGGGCGGGGGGGGGGTGGAGTTAAGAGATCAACTGAAGGACTTGTATCATGCATATAAGCATAATCAATGGACACAAGACACTGGGGGGTATGAGAGGAGGGGGAAGGTCAAGGGAAAAATGGAGACTTATCTAACACTCTTTGTAATACTTTAAGCAATAAAATAAAATTTAAAATATAAAAATTAAAAAACTAAAACAAAACTAATCTACTTGAATACATTAATAACTTTTCCTTCTTGAATAAGGATTACTCATTTTAGAGCAAATTTTTGAAGGCATAAACAATCCTTAAAACCCCAAACTTAAAAGGTAATCTTTGCCATAATATTTATGGCTGATATATTATGTTGAGACTTCTGATAAAGTCTATATTTTTAAAATATGGTATGACTTTTGCTTTCCTGGGCATGCCTTTTTAAATCATAAGATGAGAATTTTCACAAATTAGAGTTAAAAAAGAAAGAGAAAAGAAAAATTATAGATAATAATGTTTGGATATAGTTTGTAATAATAACATAGCTAGATAGTGAAAAGTGTTTACAGTATAGCATAGGATGTTCCATTGCATGGAATAAGACATCACACTGTATCACAACCTCATATTACATACTCACAATACCAGTACAATGAAGGTGTTCCACTTTATTTCATTATACTTTGAGTAGCAAATTACTAGTTTCTATTTTGATTAGTAAAGGTAAAATGTGAGCATGGGATACATTTGGTATGTTTCAAAAAGAAGATTCTGCATATGAAAATTTACAGAAAGAGGAACATGAGAAAATAAGATTAAAAGAATGAGACTACTATAAATTTATACAAACACCAAAAGTCAGTGTACCAGGTAAATTACAAAAACTTTGCAAATATAAAAGAATATTGGCTTGCACAGCTAAGGATCAGAGAGAAAAAGCAATATAATGCAAAGATATAATAATTATCAATGCCATAACGACTAAATGAAATTCTTAATTTGACAATGCTGAGGAATTATCATAGATAAATTATTTTCTGGATGAAAGGCCATTAAGTAAATTCAATTCCTTAATCTAGTTTCTATATAAGGCAGTTAAACTAATTCTGATATTTCGTATTTGCAGTTGTTTCTCTGAACATTTTTTAATATATTTTTTAATTTTTATTGTTCATATTATTACAGTTGTTCTTTTTTTCCCCCACAGCTCCCCTCTTCCCAGTTCCCACCCCACCCTCGGCCCTTATCCCCCCCTCCACTGTCCTCATCCATAGGTGTATTTTTGTCCTGTCTCTTCCCACATCCCCAACACCCCTTTCCCCCTGTGAATTGTCAGTCCACTTCCTTTCTATGCCCCTGATTCTACTCTATTCACCAGTTTATTCTGTCCATCAGATTTTTTTATTCACTTGATTTTTAGGTTCACTTGTTGATAGATATGAATTTGTTGTTCATAATATTTATCTTTACTTTTTCTTCTTCTTCCTCTTCTCAAAGGATACCTTTCAGCATCTAAACTAATAAAAGCGAAATATTAAAATTAACCGTTTCTCTGAGACAGGGTAAGCCACGCCCACCAGCCAATCAGAGTGGCTGTATGCAAATTAGCCCAGCCAACATGGCGGCCGCCACTCATGGACCTGAGTAAACAGCCCTTTCCATTGCGGCAGGAGGGAAAGTGAAGCTGCGCCCCTCAGCTCAGCTCCGATTAAACTGCCTCTAGCGAAACACAGCTTTTTGAAACATTGTAACA
>PVJC01029622.1:0-14727 GCA_004026665.1 Murina feae | reverse complement strand
TGGAAGTCTCAACTCGGCAGGAGACTCGTCCTGGTCTTTTTTTTTTTTTTTTCCAGCAGGCTGGTTCATTTCACACAAATCATGGAAAGCACCAGCAGGCCAGCTCTTACAACTTTTCCGCTCTTGGGCGGAACACGAGGGTCACCTCGCACCGCATGATTTTCCATTGGCAAGAGTTAAGCTTGTACAGAGGGGAGTGCTGAGCACAGCTCGAGGCCCCTAGGGTTAGAGCAGAGGTGGATTCCCAGGGGTTTTCTGAAACCGACGCTGCCTGCGAGGATGGAGAGGAGGAGGAAGAAAGCAGAACTGACTTGTCAGACAGTTCTCCATCCCACTCGCAGCCCCAACTCCCGGTGTGAGGTTTGGGTTGCAAAGGGCTCAGCCCAGCCTGTGCTGAACACCCCAGGGGGCAGACGATAGTCCCGCGCCTCTCCAGCCACTTCCCTTTTCAACTAGAGGAGCCCAGGCCCACCCTAGGGGTGCCCACCCGGGGTTCCTCGCAGGCTTTGGACAGCACTGTCCTTTGCCTTTGCCGGCACTGCTCGGGGAGGGCTCAGCGGGCCAAGTGCGGATCTGTGGTGCCTAGAGCGCCGGTCCCTCCTGCCTCCCATCTTTCCTCAATCTCACCTCCCTACTGCACCCTCTTTCCTGCTCAACCCCAGGCACTTGCTCTGACTTTAAGGGCACTTTCCGGGAGAACGCAGGGCGTGCTGCCTCCTCCGCGCAGCCCGCCACCCCTGACAAGTCCAGGGGAGCCCCTCCAGCGCCAGGCATAGCGTTCCCGTGTGTCCTGCACCCAGTCGTGGTGGTGCAGGTGGGGTGGGGTAGGGTGGGGTGGCGGGGGAGACTCCTCACCTTTGCAGAACTGGGGGACGCAGAAGCTGAGCCCGACCAAGAGCCAAGCGGCCACCGAGCGCTTCATGTTCCTTCTTGGGGACTGGACCCCAGCGGGCCAGGAGCTGTGGCCGGCGGGCAGCGAGCCCGGGGCAGATCGCAGGGCAGCAGCAACCCCGCCCGACAGGGAATTCAGGGAGATGTCTTCTTCCTGCAGCGCCTCCTTAGACAGATTCTTGGAGAGGGCGAGAAAGAGTGGGTGACCGAGGCGAGGACCGTCTCTCCTGCTCTCGCCTGCGCTCTGGCGCAGAGGTGGGCGAGCTGTGCGCGCGGCGGGTCTCAGCCTCCGCTGCGGGCGGGTCCGGGCTGAGGCTGGGCGGCCGGGTGGGGCGCGGGAGCCCCGGGCTGCAGGTCACACTCCTGGGCGATCGCGGGCTGAAGGCTGGGCTCCCGGGCTGGGCCGCGGGCTGCTCACTTGGAGAACAATGAAGCGTGAGGGCGGGGAGCCAGCCGCCGCCTCCGCCGGAGCGCACTGTGTACAAACAGAGGCGGCGTGCGCGGAGCCGAGCCTCCCCGGCTTCCCCGGCGCCCCCGCCCCCGGCCTCCTCCGCCTCCCGCCCTCCGCCTCCCGCCCCCACCCCACCCCGTGCCCCCTCTCTCGGTCTCTGTCTGTCTGTCTCTCTCACTCGGAGGTGGCTCCTTCTGCTGGAAAAGGGAGACAACCGCAGCCACACCCTGGCACCTGCCACGGCCTCTGAAGTTCCTACATTTCGGCGTGGCTTGTGCCTTTTCCACGCGCCCCAGAGGCGCTGGGGTTAGGGGAGGCACCTCTGGTGTCTGAGATGCTCGTGGTTTCCACGTTAAGGATTCCCCCCGAAGCCCTTGTCGCAGTACAGCCAGGATAAGAAGTTAAGAGGCTTTGAAAAGTAGCTCTCGGGGCACAGAGCTGCTGGAGAGACAGAACCCTGCAAAGTCAATTGTCCTGGATTCGCAGGAAATGCGACCGATTGCACAGCGAGACTCCAATCGGCTAAGACAGGGCTGCTTTACTGTCTGCCTGCACTTTTGTTAGCTCTGGGGCTGGGGTGGAGGGCTGTGGGCTCCTCTCTACAAGGGGACCAAAAGGTGAAGGCTAGGGGCAAGGGAACAGGAGACAGGCGTCTGTTTCAGATGAGAAATATTGGGGTGAATCTGGGGGCCGTGCCATACAGATTCTTGAAGCCTCACTAAAGTGGATCAAATCACCCTACCACCCACAAAAACAGTATAAATGGATTGGTTTTGGCAGTGAAAATAGCTGAACCAAAATATAGCCCTTGGCTTACAATAGTGCTCTCTTTTTCTGATTAGAATGGTGGCTTAGTGTACATGGATTCAGTTTCGGCAGTTGCAGGCACCAAAATGAAACACTTGTTTTGTTTTTCTTTCCTTCCAGAGAGGGTGGTGGGAAGAGAGACAGAAACACAGACACAGAACAATTGAGGGGAATATGCCTGTGAAAGGAGACCGCATGTACTGAGAGAAGGATAGCAGAACATTGGACCATGCAGACACCATCTCCTTTTGCCTGCTTGGGTCCTTTAAACCTTAATGTCCACCTTCTTTTTGGAATTTGAAGTGAGACCAAGGATAAAAGATGGAAAAGTATCATTATATATTGCTATGGAGGAGTTAAAGTATTGTACCGCCGACAAAGAAAAAATAATGCCATTTCAAAATTATTTCAAAACAAGGTTTGTTCAGATCATATGGTTGGTGGGAAGGTAAAAAAAAAAATAGAGTTTACAGTGTATATTTAAAATTATTTTGTATTAATTTCAGGTGTACAGGATATTGATTAGACAATAATATATACTTTACAAAGTGTTCTCTCTGATATTTCTAATATCCAAGTGGAACCATACATAATTACAGTATTATTGACTATAATTCATATGCTGTACTTTACATCCCCATGACTATTTTGTAATTACCAATCTGTGCATCTCAATGCCTTCTCCTTTTTCACTCAGTTGGTGAAAAGAATCATTTTTAAAAAAATGACTTTGCTAAGAAAGAGGGAGAATCGTTTATTCACTATTTTCATGCTTAAAGCCACTGATGTTAGAATAAGACATCATTGTCCAGAGTTGCAGCAAAGAAGTTTTAAACGCTGATATTCCAACCTTCGAGCACATCATTATTACTGAATTTTGAAAGTGTACTTTCAGTCATGCTATAGCATGTCTAGCATAAGGTACCTTTTTTTTTTTTTTTTTGAAATGAGATCTTTAGTATTAGTGTGAAGGTATTTCGAAAGGTTAGTACTAAATCTCAAAAATATAAAATGAAAAACAGTGTCTCTGTGATGAGGTTATTTTCCTATTTAATTCCCACTTATTTCAACTTTTTGATAATATCATTTTTATAGCTTCTGCAAATACGTGCCTAAAATACCAAAAATGAATCTATACATCATTTGACTTTAATAAGCATGTTAGGAAGTTAATTTTATTTGCTACAGTGCATATTACTAAAAGTTTTTCTTGTTTTATGTTTGAAATTTTTTTATTGATTTCAGAGAGAAAGGGAGAGGGAGAGAGATACATCAATGATGCAAGAGAATCATTGCTCAGCTGCCTCTTGCATGCCCCCTGCTGGTGATCGAGTGTGCAACCTGAGCATGAGCCCTGGCCAAAATCAAACTGTGACTTCCTGGTTCACAGGTCTACACTCAACCACTGAACCACACCAGCTGGGCAAGTTTTCTCATTCTAATTTAAATTCTTAAAAAGAACAACTCCAAGAGAGCATAAGACTACATTAAATGCACATTCCGTGACCAAAATACCTGGAATTGTGACTAAAATGCCATTCTGTTTTACAATTTGTAATCTATATTTCCAGTTTAATACCTCTGCTTTCACAAGTCCCGTTTCCAATCTCATTCTGATACATAGCCTTAGATCCATAGCTCCCTGTGCTTAGTTCGCCCCCTTTTTTTCTCATTTATTGATAATGATCATGTACCAATTAGCTTTTCATTTTGAAGGTTCTAGGCACTTTACCTAATTTACATTGATAGCACTCATTTCACTCTTACTAAATTCATATCTAGCCTCTTCAGAAGTGGAATAGAAGAAATGTTAGAAGACCAAAAGATACAGAGTTTAAAAAGAAGAAAAAGTAAAAGGATAAAATTCTGTTATGAATCTTTTAGCTCACATAAAATGCTAGGATCCTTTACTAAGCATATATGATACAGGCTACATTTTATAGCTTCTGCAAATATGTGCCTAAAATACCAAAAATGAACTATACATCATTTGAAGACAGCACTTGGTAAATATTTTCTTATTTATTTAGCTAAGCTCACTTCTGCCAAGATATTAACAGGTTTGTTTTTTTTTTGGGGGGGGGGCGAAATTCGACACATGGTCCAAAAATTTGGGTCACACTGCATATCAGAGCAGCATCTTGAGGATTCATGGTGAACACTAGCGTGTGAAACTCTGAAAGGTCCTGTGGTTATGGAGCTTTTCCAGACATGTGTAACCCAGAGTTTTGAAAACTTCTTTTTTCACTAGGACAAGTTTTTTCTCAGAACACCTATTAACATATTGTTTACTTAGTGCTACAAGGAAAAGAACTTGGAAAACATTACCAGAAAATAAAGCAGACTACTCATAAAGTATCTGCAAAACTAATAAAAATGGAAGTGTGGAAAGTTTACTGATTTTCAAGAATTGTTCTTATTTGCTTATAGTTTGGATTCTGGAGCAGAACATGTATAAATTGAAATACGGTCTCTACCCCTATAACTTTTAACAAAGGCAAGTCCATTAATTGCCAAGCTTTACTATTCTCATCTATAAAATGGAGTCTATAAAAGTACTAAACACATACAAGTAGTGATAGGTTATTGCCCCAAAAGGGCCTAGCCCATTAGTGGCTTCACAGTGATGATGATGATGATGATGACAACAGTAGTGATGATGGTGATGATGGAGGTGATGATGGAGGAGAAGGATGAGGAGGAGGAGGAGAAAATGAGTAAGACAATAATCACTTATGGAATTTCAAAAAAAATTATCTCAATAACTAATTACCTTCATTTCCCATCCACCACCTCCATTAAATTATCGAAAAATTTTAAACTCAATTTTAATTTGTCAAACAGCAAATAACACTAAATGTATTATTTCTCATCATTTCTGTAATTATTGAATAGTATTAATAAATAAACTAAGTATAGGAAGAGTCTTAGATTATTTTATCAAATGTACTTGGTACTATGATTTTTTTTATCATTTTGCATTTAAAAATGTTGTTTTGCATTTCAAAAACTTTATTTTCTTAAATATCCAAAATGTCCTTGGATTAAACTTTGGATTTCAGTCTTGTGTGACCCAAAGAAGAAAATCCAGTCAAGTCCTGACCTGGGCTTCTGACATATGTAACTATGAGCTAATAAATTGGTGATGTTTTAATCTGGTACATTTGCAGTAACCTGTTAAGTAGAAAGGGAAAAAAAAAAATACAATAGATCACTATTATTAGCCCTTTTTAGAGGGAAGGAGTAAGGCACAGATCGGTTAGGTAAAGTGCCCAAGGTCTCAACTTAGTAAGTGTTGGAGCCAGTAATTGAACCTAAACAGGCTGAATTCAGAGCCAACCACACTCCACTGACAGCAATCAAGGAGGCTCAACTGTATATTAAACACTAAGCCTTTTCACATGTAATATTGCTTCACTAAATCATTCCAACAAGCTTTATGAGGTAACTATTATTATTATCTCCATTTAACTGTTGAGGAAATCAAGGATCAAAACTTTGAAGTAATTTGCCCCAAATTAAGGCATTACTGAGGGATGGAGCCAGGAGCCAGGATCTGAGTCCTGATTTGATTCCAGGAGTGATTTTCATAACCATTATATTGTAGGGAATGTTTATAAGTCATCTAACTTACTTACTAGTATGTATTTATATTTTCAATTGAAGTAAGTATATGTATGTAATTGTCATTTTTTAGTGTAGTCTGCATTCTCTCTGACTTTCTTGATCTATCATTTTAGAGTATACTTTGCTTGAATGTAGAATTCCAAGAACATTTTAAAATTATCCAAAATATTTGCATAATTCAAAATACTTTTTGCATTGCTCTCCATAACACCAAGCTAATTCTTTTCTCTAACCCTCTACTCATGCTGATATGACTCCCTGAAAGAAACTTTCCCAAATTTTAGTATCTAAATTTGAATGTTCCCATAAGACCTCCCCAAATTATTCCAGTACAACAGAACCATCATTTCCTACAACTAACACTTTTTGTTTCTCTCTTGTTGTTTTGCTTGCATTGTGAATAATTCTTGCCACGAAGATAACTGAGCACCCTAGACTTAGCAGAGTGCTAACACTTTGGGTTTCTTTAGTCTCCCTGCCATGCGCACTCAGGAAAGTTAGTTGTTAAGACTACTCGTTTTATAGTAAATTCCCAGTCGCCAGTATTCCCCGGCTTGATTCCCTAACAGATGCAGTCTCCAGAAAACATGCAGGTCATTACGCAAGAATGAGCCTTTGCCCTCGGAGTCTGACCCCAGTAAGAGAAATTTCTGGGGCCTCTCATTCCTGCCTGCTGGTTTCCCAACCATTGCAGTGACTTAATTTTTATGTCCCTAAACTATTTTTGAATAATTAATACATGCATGTAATGAAAGTTCAAAGGCATATGCATACAGAGAAATAAAAGCTTACCTCTTAGTGTCATTTCCTCCTTACAACAGGATTGTCTCCTCAGAATAACTGCTGATAGCAGTTATTGCTGTGTAACCTTCTAAAGATATATACATTATATATATGTATATATATATATATATACACACACACACACACAGACACATATATACATATAAATATGCATGTATATATATGGTGTAGGTATGTATGTATATACACATACACACTTTCCATAACAATTACTAAATTATACAAACATTATGCATCTTGCTTTTTTCACAAAAATAAGTATTTCTGAAATCATATCAAGGGCAGTGAAACATAAATCTTATTTAGTGGACATTTAAGTTGTTTCCAATCTTTTGCTATTGCAAACAATGCTCAATGAACACATATTTTGCACATGTGAGCAAAATAAAGTTGCTAGAACAGAATGCTTAAAGTGGCGTTGTTGGTTGAGGGTATACACATTTAAAATTGTGGTGGATCTTGCCATATAAACATGTATGAAGTCATTCTTCTATCTGTGATGCATCAGGGAGCTTGTCTCCCTACATCCTGGCCAGTGCAGTGTGTTTGCAATTTTGGGGCTGCTCAATCCTGTAGTTCAAAACTGGCATCACATAGTTTTGAATGTCTCTTATTATGATTTGGTGTTAGTGACTTTTTACATATTTAGAAATAATTTATATATCATTTATATTACCTTTATGTCATGACATCTCATGCCTTTTGGTCTTTTATCTACTGGATTGCTGACATATTTATTGATGGGCAGAAATTCTGTATATATTTTAAAAATTAGCCCACTGGGTATCATGTTTATATTAAAAATTTCCCAGCTAGTTTACAGCTGTTTTGCTTGATTTTTATTGTGCTAAGAGTTTTATATTTGGAATGATAAAATTTATCTATCTTTTGCTTATGATTTCTAGGTTTTATATTTTCTACACTCTTACTATTCTGCACTTATGTATTCTCTTACATTTTCTCTTAGTACTTCTTTGGTTGTTATGGTTTCATGTGTTTTTGTGTAAGGGGGAGTATAGATCTTACTTGTTTTCCAAAAAACTAGTTACATTAAAAAAAGCATGTCTTCTGTACTGATAGAGCATGCCAATTAATCACTCAGTTAATATATATTTGGCTCTACTAATTGCTTTTAGAGATTCACCTATCTATTCATGTGCCAGCACCATACTCTTAGTTATTGCTGTTTTAAAATGTTCTTAATAACTTAAAAGATAATATGCCATTATTTACTTGTCTTAAAAATATCTCCTCACTACTGTGTACGCTTATTTCCCCATGAAAACTTTAGAATGAATTTATCTAGCTGAGATTGTAATAAACATGTTTATAATATTAGGATTCCTATCTATATATCTAAGTTTTCCTTTATATCCCTCTTATTGGTCTCTACTTTGGTATTTTATCTTTTCATGTACCCATCTAAGTACAGCTTTTTTCCATTATATTTTATAACTGGCTATTTTATATTTATATGAAGACTATTTGGATGTGTGTGTACATGTGTGTCCTAACCGTATGCCTAGTAACTTTATCAAAATCTTTACTGTTTATATTAGATTTTCAGTTCGTTTTGAGTTTTCTAGGTATACAATTATATCACCTAAAAATAATGTAAGTTTTATCTCCTCTTTTCAGATTTTCGTACTTCTTTTCCTAATCACATTCTTATAACTGCTGCCAAATAAATGCTAATCAAATGGACACACTAGTACTGTTCCTGACTCTAATGTGACCACGTGGCCAGTCTAGTGACCTTTTGCAGATGCAGCACATGTCCTCTAGTCTGCTGATTCCAGGGCAGACATTACAGTAATTTCCTATATACTACTGCTTGCTTGAAAAATAAATTTAAGGAGCCAAGCCATTACTCTCAGTGTAAAAAGGAAATAAGAGCTCATGAATGTACAGGACAGGCTAAGAGAAAAACAGTTTTCTTCACAAAAAGACAAAGACACTCATGAAGATTTGTCAGGATTGGATGCTGTAATTTGGAGTTGGCTTTTGACTGAACACTGGAATTCAGTGTCTTTGGTCTTAAAATGAGAAAAACTTGCTTTATGTCCACCACAGCCACAGCTATTTAAATATGTGATTAACTGGGGAAAAGAAGATGTTGCAACTGTCCAAAGGACAATCTTGGACTATTTCCCTCTCTCTTTCTCCTTTGCTAGCATTGCTAAAAATGTAGTCAGAGATTTGTTTATTTAACATATACAAGATTTTTGGTTTGCTACATCAAGCAAAGTAATTGGACCAAAGCTAATAAAAATAGAGAAAAATATTTATTCATAAACAAACGATAAAGATTATGAATATATTAGATCCTCTTTGATTTTCCTGGTTCCAAAATGGGCTGTCAATAAAAATGTTATTTTAAAACATTGAAAATGCAAATAGAATATATTTCAATATATAGTATTTTGGCAAGTGCAATTTAAAATATGGTTTGTTTCTTCAACCAAGTGAAGAATAACATTTAATTTTGTGTTTAATGCTGGCATTGTTACTTCTGTCCATAGATAAAATACTCCTAGAATAATTTTCCTTCCATAGTAATTTTAAATATTACACTAAAATAAAATATTATGCAAGCCTCATAATATAGTAGTAATTTGTCTTAAATTATTATTGAATTACTTCACATTGTTAATATGAACTATTTGTTTAAATGTTTTAAACTCATATTTTTCATAAAAAAACACAACACAATACGAAACCATAGTGCCTGTATTACAATTTGAAGGATGAAAGAAACATCAAGGTTTTCACTATGAAGAAAATTATAATATCTTGATCTTATGCTTTTGAGAGTGACCAAATCAAACTAAAAATTTAAATAAATAAATTTTCTTTTACTTTATTAAAACTAATTTTTTTCCCTGCAAAGTACAATGCTTAAGAAAATAAAAAGACAAACCATAGACTAAGAAAATATATTTGAAACCATATATTCAATAAAGAAGTTATTTTCAGAATATATAAAGAACTTAAGAGTCAATTCAAAAAATGAAATAGACAATGAATCTGAATAAACACTTCACCAAATGAGACACAGAAACAGCAAACAAGCATTTAGAAAGGTGCTCAACATGATTCATTAGGGAAATGCAAATTACAGCCACAAGTAACAGCACTATACACCTATTAAAATGGTTTAAAAAAAAAAGCACAATAGGAGACCATCTCTTCTACAAAGCCTAAAATATTTATGATCTGACCCTTTACAGATAAAGTTTGGAGACCTCTGGTATATGGGAGCATTAGTACCTATTTTTTTGTGTCTTCTATAAGTCTAAAATAATCCTATCTAATAAAGAGGGAATATGCTAATTTACTCTCACGCCATCACAAAGATGGCAGTGCCTACAGCCAATAAGGAGGAAATATGCTAATTGACTGCGACGCTTTCAAAGATGGAGGCACCCACAGCCACAAGATGGCTGGCAGCGGAGGGCAGTTGTGGGTGATCAGGGCAGCAGGGCAGGGCAGTTAAGGGTGACCAGGCCGGCATGGGAGGGCAGTTGGGGCAACCGGGCCAGCAGGGGAGGGCAATTGGGGGTGATCAGACTGGCAGGGGAGCAGTTAGACATTGATTAGGCTAGCTGTGGAGTGGTTAGGGGGTGGTCAGGCTGGCTGGCAGAAGTGGTTAGAGGCAATCAGGCAGGTAGGCAGACCAGTGTTTGGGAACCAGCAGTCTCAGATTATGAGAGAGATGTCTGATTGCAGGTTTAGGCCCGATCCCACAATGGGATCCCATACTGGAATCTGGCGGGCCTAAACCAGCAGTCAGACATTCCCCAAAGGGGCCCAGATTAGAGATGGTGCAGGCTGAGGGACACCTCCCCCCAATGCACAAATTTTGTGTACCAGGCCTCTAGTTTCAATATAAAATAATTTAAAGTACACTACCCTAATTAGCCACTCAGCAGTGCTTTATAGCTAATCCTATTGCTTTCCTAATTTTTCACCTAAGGAAAGCAAGATTAGTTAAGTCAAGTGACTTGCTGAAAGGCAGAGTTCACATGTAAACCAAGAGATGTTAAATAAGGTTTCCACAGCACAATGACAGCATGACGCCTTTGCTCTACATGGTGATCCTGGGAACTTTGATTCACAGATAAGCTTTCATTTTCAAAAACAAACTTATGAAATATATATTAAAGAGACTATGAAGGCAAATTGCATTATTGCATCAATACAACCTTAGAGAATTCAAAGATTTCTAGTTTAATTTCTTACTTTAAAACATATTTTTACTAAAGGCCCAGTGCACGAAATTCATGCAAGGGGCTCGGCCCCACCTGCTGCGTCTTTGTTGGGAAGGACGTCCAGCCTAATTAGCATATTATACTTTTATTATTATAGATCGATTTCAGAAAGGAAGGGAGAGGGAGAGAGAGATAAAAACATCAATGATGAGAGAGAATCATTGATTGGCTGCCTCCTGCACACCCCTAATGGGGATTGAGACTACAATCTGGGCATGTGCCCTTGACCAGAATCAAACCCAGGACCCTTCAGTCCGCAGGCTGACATTCTATCCACTGAGCCAAATCAGCTAGGGCTCTGGTTTGATTTCAATATTTTTTTTTTCTTAAAGTATATATGGGAATGCAAACTTGATTTGTAGTGCAATGTGTGATCTGAAATATAATACAGATATTTTGAACTGGGAAGTTGCAGCTTATATATAAAAACCTGTGGCAATGTGAGACTTCATTCATTTAACTAGCCAATAAAATTGAGAAAAAAATTATTTAGCTGAATTATTATTTACCAATTTATTATAAGGAATACATTTCTGAATGTTTACTATAAAATAATGTAATGGCAAAAATTAATATGAATTTAAGAATGCATATTATAAAATCAATCAACATTTATTTTTTAAAATAAAATGATGAATTTAGAGGATCTCTTAAACTGACAAACTAGACATGAATGAATTAAAAGTGCTTCCACATGGAAGCCAGGTACTCTTGCCAAAAAGTTTTAAAATTGCATTTTCCTACTTGTTAAAATACAATTAACAGTGATATTAACATGCAAATTATTTTGTAGTTCTATTCAGGAGAAGACATCATAATAGTGGAAGAGAAGTGTTTCCAGCATTGCCTCAGATCTGACTCAGCATCAGCTGAAAACACTCTTGTACTATTTTAACATTTTCCTTTCCTCTATTAAATAATGTGTCACTCTGGGCTATGACTCAAGCTGGTGACTCATTTCTGTCCGAACCCTGCCTGGGGATCTTGAGTGATGACTGAAACTACCAGAAAGTCTTCCCCTTAGAAGAGACTTGGTTTTGATAACAAGTGCATAGATTATTGATCCACAACGTTTAGTTGGTTTATTTAAATATGGGGAGTTGCTTGGCCCTTTAACTTTTCTATTTTTTTTAACCACAGCAAAATCTTTTATTGTTTTATCTGCTTTTTAGTCTTCAGTATTTACATTTTTATTATTACTATATTTCTTTCAGCTTTTTAATTTTTAATTTTAATTTTTTAAAATGCAGAAGAATGATCTTATGAATTTTCTGAATAGCTTACATTCCCAGCAAGGGAGATGGACAGCTCTTTGCTTCTAATTAGTTCTGTAAAATACCTTTTAATGCTATACAATGGACCTGCTTTTCCAGTCCCAGATGGCACCTTTGCCCTACAAGGCAGTCTTGTGGAGGAAGTGGTTAGTGCAGAGCTTAAATCACTGCTCCTGGCAGTCACTGAGACTGCTGGCTGAGGATTCATTCCCACGAGAGCTATAAGCATTAACTCAGATAGCCCAGGGTAATGACTAGAGTATTGTTGCTTTCTAATTTCTAGGATCATTCTGTCCTTAATAGTCAAATCCATGAATTTAAGATAATTTTCTGACAGTGGACAAGCCTTCCATTCGGTCCACAGCATGGGATGAAAAGGAAATTGGAAATCATTATACTTTCTTTGTTTTATTTACTTCTCTAGGTGCATTGTCTAGCACTTTTAAAACAAATATAAATAACTCTTCAATGGTTCAAACTTCTGGTGGCTTGCTAGCACAACCACAATGCCAGAGGTGTGCACACATGAGTAACTTACAGAAAGCTGGCTGGTTTCTGTCTCCTGCAGGACTCTCCTAGCTATCTGAAGCTGAGAAGGGACATACATTATACCTCTTCATGTAGATCTTTACAAAAAATAGCGAGTCTGTCTCTAAGACCATTTACACAGTTTTGTGGTAAAGTGATGTAACAACAAACATTAATTTTTAGGTTGATTTTTCTCTCTTCTTTAGAAACAGGCAAAGTAGAAAAGGAAGGAGGGGTAGAGAAGGAGTGGGGAAGAGTACTTGGATGTCTTCCCAGGAGAGAGAAGGAGTATTCCAACATAATGTTAAGGCCAGTCTGTTGGATAGATGCTGATATCGGATAACTGCCTTTCAGAGCATACATACTGGAGTGGAAGAACGGAGCTGGGGAAGGGGGCAGAGGGGTGCCACAGTCCTAGAAGGTCCTGAAAGTAATGCTCAGGGATATTAAGGAGTCAAACACCTGGGTAGCATATTACCGGAAGCAAAGGTCTTAGTGTCCACAATACTCCTTCAACCATCAGGGAACTTAAAATAGTGAAGTGGGTATTGCCTGTTTTTCACTTGAATTCTGAAAATTTCAGATTGTATGAATGATTTTGTGCTTATTAAACCTCACTGTAGACAATACATCTCTATTAAAATTATTACAAAGAGGACTGTTGGTTATCTAGTATAATTGTTTTCCTAAATTTTACTTCATTGTTGACATGTCAAGAGAAGTTTGATTCTCTCAAATAAATGGTCAAATGTTCTATGACTGTACCTCTTAGGGTGAACAGGGAGCTGGTTTTGCATGATGAGCTTCTTCACAAAATTAGATCAGCATAAGGGATCTAAACATCATATTTTATATTCCTTTTTTGGAATGGCACCTAATAACATTTGTACCAATAAAATTTCCTGATCAATTTGTTTCTTCAGTCACTCTGTAGAGTTAAACGCACAATAAGCATTGCCAGCTCCTCTGTCACTTTGCACTATTTTCCTCCTCACTTACTGAGTTCTAGTTACATCTTCTCAGGCAGTTCACATTGATTCTTACACTCAGTAACCTTCCTCTCACCAGTAATAAATTCTAGTCATAAGACATTCAGTCATTCATATATTCATTCATGCATCCCCAAAATATTACTTTATCACATGCTATCTATATATATAAAAGCCAAGTGACCAGAACACCAAAATGACTAGAACAACCAGAACGACCTATTGCTATGACACGCACTGTGGCCAACCAACTGGCCTGATGGGGGAAGGGGAGGCGTGAGTCCTCCCCCTGGCCAGCCTCAGCCAGATCGGGGGCAGGGCTGGCCAGACAACCTCCTGCATCCCCTGCCCACCCCACCAGCCTGGCCTGATGGATCCCCATGGATGCGGGCCAGCCAGACCCCACCTGTGTACAAATTTGTGCACCACGCCTCTAGTGATACTATATCAGTACTATACTAAGAAATTCCTTTTATTTTATTTTTAAAGACTGTGAAATACTAAGATATTTTTCACTATTAATCTTGTACATCCTCAATATTCCAGTATCTTTGTCTTGACTAAATTCACCAGCATACAGCTCTCTCATACTCCACATATATATATCTATAACAATGGTCTGCCAAGACTATAAATCCACTTGAATGCAACAGATATTGGAGCCCATTTAGCTCTAGACACCATAGACAACACAATTTCGCAAGGAAACCAAAACGCAGGTCAATCCTGGTAAGTTTTCTCCATGAATATCTTTTTAATTTATTATTAAAAATGAAAATTTACAGTAAATGATTACTGTGTTGAGGCAAGCCACATATAGAAGTGAAATGAATCTAGTAGAATACAATAAGGTGGGAAATTGGAAAATGTATGCCTAATCTAAAGGGTATAGCAGCTAACCAACTATATTCAACTGTTGCCTTGTGCAGATATGGGCTAAGCAGGGCCAGACTCCAAATTTTTCAACCCTTGAAATTTAAAACAAAATTTTCCAATTTTTATATGCAGGTATAACTCAACATTTCTTCAAATCAAATAAAGTAAGCATATCTCTAGTGATTAGTTTTGGAAATTAAAAAAATTAT